>VCAZ01000049.1:2625000-2772500 GCA_005784505.1 Bagarius yarrelli | reverse complement strand
AACGTGACAATAAAAAGCGTTTTTTCGGACCCTTAAGCGATGTGAGTAAACGAATGCTAAACACCAAAAAAAGGACTGAAAGAAAAAAGTTGGATCATATCTGCATTCGAAACACACGGCCGCTATTAACACTACCAATTAGAAGCAGCTATGCAGTGTGGACTGTTGGCTGCAAGGCTGTTTGAAGGAGAGAAGGCTGAAAGGCATGAAGTGGCTTATGGTTTTTAAAAAAAAAAGGCCCCTTGAGTTGATTGCCAGCGTCTATTCTGTTAGTTCTGTTAGAAGCTGGCTTCATCTCTCCCAGCCTCGGGCACCACCACTGAGTAAAAAGTGCAGCCAGGGAGAACAATGTGCCAGGGGCAGCAGCATGGCACAGCAGGGCCGTTCTCCTCTAGCCTTTACCTCTCTACTTCTTTATTCGCCACAAGCATACAACAGCACGCTAACCCCTCAGGCTGGAGGAATAGGGATGAAAAGGAATTGGTAGCCAAACTTTAAAAGCATTTACTTAAACATTTTTGTTACTGAAATGAGTAACGTTGTTATTTATCAGATCAATACATTGTGACCTTATTATTCTGAAGTTGTGGATTAGGAATGAATAGAAGATGCTTTGTAATATTAAGGTCACAAAATATTTTAGAACTTGAAACCTGCACTGCAAATCTTATAGCAAGTAGTACTATATTGTTTGGCGGATGGAGTGATTTTATACATCCTTATATGTCCTATCAAATATATGTTTATCTGGTCCGTTTATGAGCTATTAATTGTCTGGATCTAATAGAAGATAACTTTCTAAAGAAAACAAAAGAAATTGAGAACAAAGTCTAAAAATTGGTCGAATAATCATATAATGTATTTGGTTTAGTAACTGTATAATAAAAAAAAATGTAAATAAATCTGACTATATTCATGTTTTTACTTGCTATAATGGCTTTTTTTTTTTTTGCAGTGTGGTCTTTTTATTTATTTTGCATTCCCGGAGTATCAAATGTTCTGCATTCTTCAAGTAAATATTCTGAGCGTCCCCTTACATACCAAAATAAATAGATTTGAATTGCCAGCAATTTGTAGTTTAGCAGTGCTTGTGGCTGCTGATCGCATGTTTTAAATATTTCCCTGTAGAATTCTAAGAAGACCTCCAACAAAAAATAATAAAAAAAATGCACCCTAACCCGGTATTCCTGCTCTGGTTTCCTTCACCTGGTCACATCTGGTCACATCTGCTTCCGTACCTGGTGACATCGTATTGTCAGATGATGTCATGGTAGAAAATAATTTCATTTGTGGCTTCATTAGTAGAATGATCTAAGAAGAAATCTGCACAAAAATCGAGCCACCTTCACAACAAAACTTTATTTTAAATGGACAAACTATAATTATTTAGCTAATTGTTGCTAACGAAAAAACAATAGAGAATTTTAAAGCAGTATTTGTTGAAATCTTTTCCCATTTCGTCTCAAACGGTTGTTTCTACATTAGATAATATAACGTTTATATAGAGGACATTTTTTTTCCATTGTGAAAATTTACCACTGCTACCTTCATCCATGTGTGTTTACTTTGACAAGAACGGTTTCGATGAAGTTCCGTGTGTTTTGGGATTTATACCACATGCTGATGCCAAGGTCGACCGTCAGCAGGGCGAATTGTGAGGGAATTTGTTTGTTTGAGTCGCCCTATTTTCCTTGCATTCCTTCGGTTTTAATTAGCTTATAAACTGCGGCGAGCTTTACTTTCACTTTCAAATTAGTGCTAATTGACAATTTCGCAAGAAAACTGGAAAAAAAAGACAGTTCCATTTATATTAAGCACAGAACTTTTAATAACATCATAAATATTTCACGTGATAAATTTGTCTTTTACTGCTACGTTGTTTAAAACGCCGGTGGGGTCGGTGCCACGGTGGCCAAGTGACATAGCCAGGAGTTGTGGCTTAAACTAGTAACACTATCGACTAAAAGCCTAATTTATGTCTTTTTAATAATAATTGTTCGGCACTTTGGGCAACAAAATTGTGTTTAAATGTGCTATACAAATTACATAAAAAAGGAATTAGGTTTATGATCAGTCTGGGGTAGCAGAAGAAGCCATCATATACACCAGGGGTGTCCAAACTCGGTCCTGGAGGGTTGGTGTCCTGCGGATTTAGCTCCCTAATCAAACACACCTGAACCAACTAAATAAGGTCTTGCTAGGTGTACTTGAAACGTACAGGTAGGTGTGTTGAGGCAAGTTGAAGCTAAACTCTGCATGACACCAGACCTTTTAGACCGAGTTTGGACACTCTTGATTTACACAGTTGGTAAAAGACTCAAAATTGCCTGTCACAAATTGGTAAACTTTTGAAGGAGAAAGACAGACCGTTTCACCGAAATACCATGTTTGCTGCTAATGAGCTGCTGCTGTACAGCAAGACCCGCCCCCAGGGGTGATAAATGTGTTCTAGAGAGCATTTAATTGGACAGCACAGAAATGAATCGTCCAAAAAATGTTTGCAGCATGTTTGCCTTTAGTCTCCTGGAATGGGTTGTCTTAGGTCTCACTTCCAACCAGTGTGTATGGCGTTTATGTGATCTTTGGGTTCTACACTCCATCTTAATATATGCGTTGTATGATGATTGGCTTAGTGTGTAAGTAAGTGTGTATGTGTGAGAATTCGCCCTGTGAAAGCTGTCCACCACCTTGTACCCCAACTCCCCACAGACTCAGGTTCCCTGCAACCCTGTGTGGAATATGTGGTATTTATTCATTTGTTCTTGATACTTGATCGCATTAGTGTCCCTAACATGAAAGTCAAACTTATACCCGTGAGAACGGCGCATTTTCCTCAAATCCTAATTCTATTATTAAGGTCTGCAGCACTTCTCCATCACTCCGCTGCACTACTGCTTCGTGTTCCTCTTGGCTTAGTGGGGTTAAAATGGGTTGAGACTTTAGGGACACACTTTCTCTCCCTCTCACTCCTCCTTAACTCCGAATTTTATTGCCTGTCACTACGGTACTGTCTGCACGACCCCGGCTTTCCCTCCACTCTCTGACATGTGTGCTGGTGTGTGGCGATGGAGCGAGTTTTCTGTGATCAACCTGACAGCTATAGAGGCTTGGTGCAGTGTGCGGTGTGTGCTTTGCTCTATCTCCAGCACCCTGTGTGTCTCCACGACGCCTGAGAGGTCTTTTAAGCTGGCATACACTCCAGCAGAGTGGGATGAAAGATGAGTTTCAAAAAATAGGAAAAAATGGGAATGGAACAAACGCTAGTAAAATGGCTGCATGTGTCATAAGAAGTAGTTGAGGTTGTGTTTATTTAACATGGGTAATAATATGAGACATTTCTTTCTACCTCAAACCGGTTGTATACAATGTTTTACTCTATTACACTAACACTACATTTGTCTGGGAAGCTGTTTGTTAATTCTGTCGTTTAATGACGAGACCATATATTAAACTTTTATTAGCCTTTGTGATGTGGCTGATGTCACCACATCACAGCGCCAGGATTACAAAAACTTTGTTGTTCTAATGTGTAAAATGTGATTGTTACAGATTGTCTATACATTGTGGAAAATTGTAAATGCAAGTGTTAGTGTGTCGGTTAAGGTGTTGGACTGCTAATTAAAAAAATCACTATTCGAGTCCTGGGCCCCTGAGGAAGGCCCTTAGCCCCTAATTATAAAAGGGATACATGTTAGTCACTTTGGATAAGAACGTCTGCCAAATGCTGTAAATGTAAATGAGCTATCTCAGCTCTATAGAACATATGCACACAGTGTTTTGTAGTGTTTTTGTTGTAAACACACTTTACTCAACTTGTGCAAAGGGTTAAAAACAATGAAACTTAAGCATGTTGTAGACTTAATCTGAATCAGTGATGTCTTTTGAGCTACCAAACTGGTTTTAGTTTTTATATGCCTTACATTAATATTTACCGAAGCCTAAACAGTTAGCACTGCTGTTGCTATGAATGTCAGACATTCCAAACTGGTCCATGGACCCTTCCAGATCCTTTTCTTCTTTTTCTTTCTTCATCTGCTTAATAAAGGCAAGAAAAACCCCTCTTAAAAATCCCTAAAAATGTTGCATGCGAATATATTTTTTTGAAATTGATATCTATGGTGAGCAAAAATATAAAAAAAAAGTAGCCAACGGTTATATTTGTAGACAAAATATTTATTCATTCATTTATTCATCTTCTATACCCGCTTATTCCTTAATTCGGGGTCACAGGGATCTGCTGGAGTCTATCCCAGCCATCTCTGAAACGGGGTGTATGTAAATATATTTTAAAATATATAAAGGCCATTTTTTTTGTATTTCTTTAAAATATATTTTAAAATGCATTATTTGATCGTATGAGTAAAAAAACCCTTAATCTAATAACAGGCACTAGCAGCACAGTTTTATCTACAGATTCTTTTTGTATGCAGCAAATTTCCCCATACTGTATCCGCAGTCCTCCTTATTGAATTATTTCATATTCATTCCGATGTGGCTGAAGGCTCTATAGCATGTCTCTATTGTTGCACTTGCATGTCTGTAATATTTAAATAATAATAATATTAAAACCTCGGGGTCACTGACGTGCAGTCTGCGGAGGGCAAAGCCAGAATTGGATTCAGCTGCTCCACAAATGAAATTAGATTTCATTTAATAATTTATTCATGTCTGCTATGTAGGAGAGCAACCTTCAGGGAACTCAGGTGATGATTACCAACGCGCCACTCTCATTAGCATTCAGAAATATGCATAATCCCTAGAAAAGAAAATGATGCACAAACAGCAGCAGGGATCTGCGGGAAGTAATGATGAGAGAGAGAGAGAGAGAGAGCGGAGCAGAACAGAACGTATTATCCGAGGCTATTGTGTTAGCCTTGGGAGGATATAGTGTGGAGGCTACATGGGAAACTCATGTTGTTTTGTGAGAGAGATGGGTCCAGATGGAGGGGTGTCATAGAGCATCCTCTCATCATGTGGCGTAGGTTTTTTTTTTCTCCTCTTAATGTTTTTCAAGCTTGCTCATCTCCACCAATTTCTAAATATTAAAAGATACTATATATTTTTAAGCATATCTTAAATAATCGTCTGCATCCATTAGGCAGTATACATTTACATCGACAGTATTTGGTCGACGCCCTTATTTGGAGCGACATACATTGCAACTAAGCAATCAGAGGTTAAGGGCCTTGCTCAGGGGGCTAACAGTGACAATTTGGTGATGCTGGGAATCAAACCCTGATCTTTTAGGTATCAGCCCAACAGATTAACCACTGGGCTACCACTTTTCCGACCACCGTTTTTTTTTTTTTTCTCCAAGGAACCAAAACATATGGAAAGTGGTAGCACAGTGGTTAAGGTGCTGGACTGCTAATTAAAAGTTACCACCAGGTTGCCACTGCTGGGCCCCTGAGCAACACCCTTGACCAACGAGTAATGTATATCATTCTGTATAAGGACGTCTGCCGAATGCTGTAAATGTAAATAATTATTTCTACAATCGGAGCTGAGACTCTGTAGCATCATTATACCGTTATGCACCAGTAGGACACAGTTATAAACACTAGTTTGAGCTTTTTCACTTGTCACCTTAAGCCTTAAGGCTTTTCGTAGTGTGGAGACGAATATTATTCCAAACACTTGCATACAAATATTATTGAACAGACTTTGATGTTTCTTTGCTTAACACACATAGAGGCTTAGTGACAAGCAGCAGTGAGATGAAAAGGCCTGCGATATAAGCTGCTTATTCTACATCATTCCTACCAAAAGAATGTGCATTTGCTTACAAAAAAATAGCTGAAATACTCTTGAAAATATGTTCATGCTGTTCAATTATTTTCTTAAATATTAGTTAACGTCTTTGGGGTTTTTTAATAGGATATTATTACACTATATAATATTTGTGTGTGTGTAGTTTGTTTTATTTTGCTTTTTTTTTTGTCAGTGTTAGTTAATCATTTTGTGCTGATTCTTTTCTAATACAATGTCATCAGCTCCAAAAAAAAGGTAATAAGGTACATGTGCTATTATTTATAGTCTGTTCTTTTCATAAGCTAAATGAGTAATTAGATCTGAAGGCCTATAATTGCTTTCGTTTCTTGTGTCCCCCCATATAAAGATTTGCCCCATGAGAACAGGGTAAGCAAGCGAATATTAGATGAAATTCAGTAATCGGGCATTAACACAAATTATATACAGTAATCAGGTCATATGAAATGTATCAAGGAATCCTGACCATCATATTTATAGGGTTATAACAGTCTCTTTCAGATTTAGACTCCTATAATATAAGGAGGTCTGTAGTGCAGTCATGATTCCACTTCATCCCAAAGGTGTTCAGAAGGGTTGAGGGCTTTAGGGCTTTGTGCAGAACACTCAAGAAATTTCACACCAACCATAACACACTGTGTCCTCATTGAGCTTGATTTGTGCACAGGGGGGCATTCTAAGGCTAGAACATTGTTTGGACCTCTTAGTTTCTCTTAATGTCCCAGCATATGGCATTTCATACAAAGGTTTGCTTTCAGTTTTATGGCAACAGTCAGAGGAAGACACACTTCTGTGCATAATCTGGTGAGATGTTTGTAAACCTTTTTGGCCATCGTGTTACATAAGCAAACAAGACTTTTATTTATGGTTTGGTATATCCCAGCTCATATCAGATAAATTCAAACGTCCATTAGCTCCTGTCCATTTTTTTAAACAACAGCCTAAAGTGTATGCAGGACCCATAAGCCATGATTTGTAAATGTCTTTGTCACATATACTTTTTACAGCAGAGTGAAATTCTTTCTTTGCATATCCCAGTTTAGTAAGTTGGGGGTCAGAGCGCAGGGTCAGCTGTGATACAACGCCCCTGGAGCAGGAAGGGTAAAGGGTCTTGCTCAAGGACCCAACAGTGGCTGACTGGCAGTGGTGGGGTTTGAACCCAGATCTTTTTGGTCTTCCGATCAACAACTCAGCACCTTAACCATTTGGGCCACCACTGACCAGACATCACTTGGATCCATGAAGATAAGTTTCACTAAGCATGGATTCGAATAAGGAAACCAAACATATATGTTAGCATAATCCAAATATGGTGGTGTGACACACTGCACTGTACTTGCTAGTCCAAAACCACATGTCTGACTATAGTTTAGTCAATGTGTTATGGAAATCATTTTTGGCAAAGTAGTTGTGTTGTACAGCACCATCCTCTGTCCTGACTTTAATTAAACTGAATTATTGTCAGTGTGGATTGTAGCCAGGTCACTCAATAGGAAAGCCAGAACTTTATATTGATATAAAAGGTCTGCACTATTTATAGCTGATATTAGTGGCCAAGAGGGGCAAGCAAAGCAACTGATCAAAGTTGGTTCTGTTCAGGGGAGTGAACATGTAATAACAGCCAATAATGCAATCGTAGTTTGTTCGTTTGAGAAAGTCATGCAAGGTAATGAGTCAATACCGTAAACTTTACCTTATTCGGAAAATCTAGTGCAGATCCCTACAAACATGATTACTTCCTTCATCTAGGAGGGAGGTAGAGCACATTTCACAAAATTCTGTAAAAGTCAGCCAATCAGAATAGCTTTCAAAATCCTAAAAGAATCTACTGGCATATGGATCAGACGACCAGCATGGCGTCTACGATTAGGAATACTTACATTTGCGGCATTTGGCAGATGCCCTTATTAGATTAATTTACATTTATACAACTGAGTCATTGGGGGTTAAGGGCCTTGCTCAGGGCCCCAGCAGTGACAGATAGGTGGTGCTGGGAATCGAACTCTGATCTTTCAGTTAGCAGTCCAACACCTTAACCCCTGAGCTACCACCATACCAATACTTAATACGTTACCAGAAAACACTCTTTTGACCTAATGAGATCAAGTTTTAAGTCAAAGTAATTCGTGGCTTCACCTTTCTTACCTCTTGGTGGAAACAAATAAATAGAAATCCACCAAATCTCTATATAAAAAGCTGCATACATTTCAACTGAATTAATTATGTTACTGCATAAATTAGGATTATAAATAGAGTGACTTTAGTTTCATTGTGAGACAAATATAGAATACTAAATACTAGGGAAGTAAAATTTACATTTTACTGCCTTATCCAAAGCGATTTTCTCTCTCATTTTTTTTTTTTAACTGAGCAGTTGAGGGTTAAGGGGTCTTGCTCAGAATCCCAACAGTGGAAGCTTAGTGGTGCTGAAAATTAAATCCACAATTTTCTGATCAGCAGTCCAACACTTTAACCACTACGTTCCTACTGACGGTACAATCAGTACATGATGTGGGATGAACAGATAATAATAATAATAATAATAATAATAATAATGATGATGCAGATGCAAATACAGATACTGGTTAGAAAATTTAAAAAAAAGTTTGCTCTAAAGATTCCCAGTGCTTCTGGTTGACACTAGAGACATGCATCAGGACTGCAATGCTGCTGGATGCAAATAAGAAAATGTGTAAGTGGACAGATATGAAACCTGTGACCCAAAGAATGACCATGTTTATTAATATGAATGCATTGGAAGTTATTTGCCCAGAGTGTGGTGTGTTGTGGAACGGTTGGACAGTGAATAGGCAGTTGGGGGTTAACGAATAAAACTTTGAGGTTTTTACCATAACCCCAGTTTTCTGATAACAAGAAAGAAGGAATCTGACTATAAGACATGTCCACGGTGAGATACCACTGAAAGTGAACTTTAGGTTACTAGCGTAAGCTACTGGTGGTTTTGGTTCCACGGGTACCCTGGTGTAAAAATGGCTCATGGACAGATATAAAACAAATTTTGTTTGTTATTGTGTTACAGCGTTTCTTTTTATTTATTATGCATCATCAAACTTCAGATTTGCCCATTGCACCTATTTATGCAAAAGTGATTAAGCGCAGTGATTAAGGCGTTGGACTGCTAATTGGAAGATCCGGGTTCAATTTCCAGCACCACCAATTTCCCACTGAGCAAGTCCTTTAACCCCCAATGGCTCTGGATAAGGGCATCTGCTAAATGCTGTAAATATACATAAAAAAGAATTAACTACAGTAATTGACCAAGAATACATGTTCATAACTATTAAAAAAATGAAACATTTTTCCTTATTTGGATATTTTGTGGAAATTTGTATTTTCATATAACTGAAAGACCTTCACATGAAGAAACGTCAATAGTCAATGCACACACACACACACACACATAGCAAAATTGTATGACGAATAAGCCAAAGTTTATTTTTTCTCTGCTCCTTTTATATACAGTATATCTGGAGCGTGTACACGACTTGATGTACGTTCCTGCTTTCAGATACCAGATCTTTCCTATCAAGCAGACGAAGAATTCTTCTGTTCCGAAGCCCCAACTCCCATACATACAGACACAGGAAACTGCTTGCAAAAAGCGAACATACTCTAATCGAAGTATTATTTATTAATAAAGAATATAAAAAAATTCCATCACAGTTATTTGTGAGGTTAACCTTATTTACCAATTAAGGATGGTACTGTATACCCCATAAACATTCTAAACTCCAGTGCTTCAAAAGCTTCTCTCACCGGTGATGTGCTAGAATCACCCAGTGCATCAGGAGGCATATGGAGGAGGAGAGATGAATATTCTAGTGTCTCTTTGGCACGACTACACTTCCTTTAGTAAAATGATTGCAGTTAATAAGACTTAATGACAATAAAGTACTCAGGGAATCAAAGGCTGCGATAGGCAGGAAATGATCCTCAGAGGTTGTGGTAAAGTTCCTAGAGGTATTTACCGAGACTTTGAACAGCAGATTAAAGGCAGATTTAACATCAAAGCTTTTTTTTTTGTTGTGTGTTATATAAGACAAGGTTTCTTGCTGTACATTTGGGGTCAGAAAGAAAAAACTTTGCATATTTTAGCATGCGGTAGAAAGCTGTGCGTTAAAAAAAGGATTATTATTTTATCTTTTAAATATCATATGTATCCTTTTCAGAAAGCCCGATCTGGCTGTGCAGAGTGAAAGCTAAACAGTCCAACAGATGCAGTGTTTAAACACTGGCACATATGGCAGCACGGAGGCATCTGGTCCATCCTAGGTGAGCCTTCTCTGTAAGCTCTCATGGGTTTTACTCAAGGCTTTTTTTCATATACTTGTCAGATGGAGACCATGGACGCTAAAAGAAATAGTTTCTCTAGGTGTTTTTTTAAAGTTAGTGGCAGAGTCTATCAAATTGTCAAAAAACAGTAAACAAGGAAAATTAAACTTTTGTTTCTCTGCTTGCTATGTAGGATAACACATCGAAACACCAAAACTCTTTTTAAACATGCATTTATACATCCTAGGGTGAATTTAAAGTACCCTATCTACCTACTGACATGCTGTTGGGAGGTGAGAGGAAACCAATAACTGACAGGCGCTGGAAGAACATAAGAACTACAAAGAAAATGATCCGACCTCAGGATCATGCTGAAAAACCCCGGAGCTGCGAGGTGGAACGGCGGCACGGCGGCCAGCATTATTCCTAAAGGTTTGCTTAAGTCTTGGAACCTTTACAACCATTTTAAACCCGCTTTCTAAAGAAGACGCAGTACTGTTGTTTATCTGTTTCTCTTCAGTTCTAAATAAAAGCTAATTGCGTCCTGTGGTTGTGGCTTGGTGTTGCTGGGAATTGAACCCTGGTCTTTCTGGTATTAGTCCAATACCTTAACCACCAAGCCACCACTTCCCCCTATACTTAACATAAACATACATGAACTTGACTACAAGAAACTGAACTTGACTTAGCATGACAGCAGTACAGGGACACAACAGAAATTCATGACTAAGGGAAAGGGGAACACAAGGGCTATAAATACACACGACTAACCAATGATAACAAGACACATGGGCAAGAGGATCATGTGACAGGTACACATGGGGCACAAGGATCACAAGACAAAGACGAGACAGGAAGTAAACACAAGCATCAACAGAAACAAACGTGAACTCAGAACATGACCTAATAAACATGACCATAAGAAACATATGAAGCGTAAACATGAAACATAATCCTTACAATTATAAAAGTGTTTAAACACCAACAAAAGATAAATTAATCATTGTAATTTTAGACATAAATCATATCTTTATGGAATCTTCTTACATGTTTTGTTGTCGTTAACTGAGGCAATTAACTAGGGTGACCTTGATTGGTTAATAGTTACAAAAATTGTAATATTAAAGCTGGGATGCTGTTAGATGTAACATAAATAAACTGAAAATGCAAATCATATTGTATTTTTTTTATTCGAACATGTAGTACTAAGACAATATGTAATGCTTGTGTTCAGTCTGATAAACTTCGATATCGAATATAAACTTGTGATAATATTCACGTTTTATATAGCATCCAATTGTTTTTATTTAAATTGGTATTGTAATAAGATATAATTAAACTTTTGTATGTATTTATCCTGGCGATGAGGAAAGGTAAGGAATTCGGATGTAAACATGGCTGAAGTGGAGATCTGGCAGGGACCTGGTGGTTTTTAATGACTGAAATGTGATAGCGGGTGCTGTGTATAGATTTCAAGTGACTTACAATTTGTGTTTGTATCTTTTTTTTTTCCTTTGTTGACAGGTAATCCGAATATTCATAGCTTGAAACAGAAGGAATATCGATTGGCTTGTGCTGCATTTCCACAGAGATTCCAGTGTAAGCCGCCATGTTGGCCAATTGTTTTGCCTGCCAGGTTGTGCACAGGTAACATGACTAAAAACTATCAATAGGGGAACAAAAAACTATTATCTACTACTATCCCCCATTTACGAAGTACCCCTTAGCTCCTTATTTTTGTCGATGTTTTTTGTCAATTTGCTGTACACATGTTCAGTATTTTAGCAGAAGTTAAAAAGGTTTTTGCCAACAATTTGAGCTTACGCCTAAAATAAGAATAAAATGATGCTTTTGTTGATTTACTAGCTAATGTAAGACAGCTATTCATCTGTGTTTATTATTTTTTTAATCTAACCAGTTTCTGTTTTGAGACAGTTCAATGGAATGACTATTCATGATTAATTACCGCTTTATGTTAAATTGTTGTTCTCATACAATACAGGTTTATGTTAATTAACAGGTCCAGTTGGTTAAAATATGTTAATTTATGATTTTCAAAATAAAACACGTGCCATTAGTGACTATGTAATTAGTGGTTTATAGGAGTAAAAGTTTATTCAAGCTAAATGTGATTATTGTAGGAATACTTGTAGAAGTCATATACAGATGCTCATTGGTGCATATTGACTAAATCAGAAATGTTTTTTAATACCGGTAAGTTCCGAAAAGTCTTCGGTATAGACAAATGTAGAGTAGTGGCAGCGCAGTGGCTAAGGTTCTTGCGCTGCTGTTTGGAAGATTTGATTTCGATTCCCAACACCACCAGGTTGCCACCTGTGGACCCCCTACGCATGGCCCTCAACCCCCAATTGTTCAGGCGTTTAAAAACTAAATGTCACTCTGCATAAGAGCATATATTGGGTCAAATCATGTCAGCCAAATTATATCATTATAACATCACAACAGAGTCACGGTTAGTCATTTTTTTAAAACTTATTTTTTTTTATAGTATATATATACACAACATGTGCTCGTAATATCACCTACTGTGTCAGAAATTACATTTTATAAGTTAAATAGTTAAAGAATTTGTACAAAAAAAACAAATGTTTTTTTATTATTTTTTTTTAGACATGAACCATAATTATTAAACGACCATCCGACATCCCACCTGTACAACCTGTAGAAAACATATTTAAACCAGTGTTTCTGGGTAAAGAATATCTGAGAATTAAATACAAGAGCATGTATAACTGTATAAATAATGGAGCCTTGATTTGTATATTTTTTCTTCTCTGACAGCTTGGCACCTCTCCAACAGACAAATAATTTTTTTTATTCTAAGTATTTTTTTTTAAAGGGGGCTGTCATCATCCTAAGCATTAATTCTGCAAGCTTTTCACGTATTTCACTTTATCCGCTTGGTGTATAGACTCTGTTTCTGTTCTAAATACACTCCTACCTCATAGATTTCCCTGGCTACATTTGCACCCGTGCTCTTTGCATGCATGACTGTCTTAATAGCTAATGGGCCATGGCTCTAATGGGCAGATCAGTGCATCCTCTCTGCAGGAGAGAGAGACATAATGGACTGTTGATGCTGGCAATTGTATGGCTCTAATTGGGCTAAGGTGGGATGTTCCTGGCCCTAATGGGGGCACCTTAATATCGACCTCCTTCCATCATGCATTGTGAGATCCCACAATAATGCAGTGATTCTACCTCTCTATCAAAGACAGCTTCTGGATACTGTAAACATACCGTGTGAGGTTAGGGAACAGCAACCTGAATGTCCTAGGTTCAACATTTCTCTTAGTATTAATGTGTACTTATATGCATTATAGTTTAAAAAACTAAAACTAAAAGTTAGAATTGATAAAATTTACGGTGTCTCTTGATCCAATTCAGAATCAGAATTAGATATTAAGTGCCTAAGTGAAATTATTAAATTGCAGTTGCAAAATACGTAAAATAACATATGAGAACTAGAGTTAGATCCTAGCTTAGAGTACTGTAGGCAATATTTTGCAGCAGTAAAACAGGTGAAAGTTAACTTTATATCACCTGGAATAAAAATAAATCTATTATTGCAATTCTTGGTTTTATTATAATTTTTATGTGAGAACGATTTGGTAAACCAATAGAAATCATTATCACATTATCACATTACAACACAGTTTGACAGAAGTTCAACACAATGTCATGACCTTAAACAAAACAGTAAGGTTTACAACACAACCACCACTATCTCACTTCCAACTGTAAATGTATGTTACTTCTTGCATTAGTAATTAATCTGACAAAAAATGTAATTAGGCTGAATGACCTAATTATATTAGTGCCAAGTTGATACAGGTAAAATCTGGAAATGATTTTTACTAGATTCTCAAATGTAGCAGTGGAAATTTGCTCATTCAGCCTTAATAGTACAACCTGAATTCAGGAAAAGTTAAGACATTTTTAAAAAATTGAATAAATTAAAAACTAAAACACTTTATAATCACATGAGCCAATATTTTATTTACAGTAGAACATAAATACAATAAAAAGTGTTTAAACAGAGAAATTACACTTTTATCCACTGAATGAGTTTATTTTAATTCTGATGTCTTCTACAGGTCTCAAAAAGTTGGCACAAGGGAAACAAATGGCTAAAAAAAATCAATAAATCTAAAAATGATTCAGCTGGCAGAACATTTAGCCATTAATTAAGTAAATTTACATCAGATCTGTAATATAAAAGGGATGTCTTCGAGTCTCTTAGAAGTAAAGATGGGCAGAGGTGATTCCAAAGATTGTGGAAAACTTTAAAAAACAACATCACTCAAAGTCAAATTGCAAATACTTTGCAAATCTCATCACCTACAGTGCATAACATCATCAAAAGTTTCAGAGAAACTGGAGAAATCTTCGGGCCCTCAGACGACACGGCATCACTCATCGGCATGATTCTGTGATTGACATTAATAAATGGGCCCAGGAAAACTTCCAGAAGCCACTGTCAGTAAACACAATCTGTCAGGCCATCTGCAGATGCCAACTAAAAACGACTATAGACCCTTCAGCAGCTGGAATCCTGTTTCAGGTAAGAATAAGACCAAATTCCAACAGCAAAACTACAGAAACTCAAACACACACTTAAAAAGAAGAGGAGATGCTACACCATGATAAACATGCCCCGTTCCAACTATTTTGAGACCTGTAGCTGCTACAAATTTGAAATAAGCTCATTTTGTGCATTAAATTGTGAGATTTCTCTGTATAAACATTTGTAGTATTTGTTCTATTGTGAATAAAATATTGGCTCATGTTATTTAAAAAAAAAAAAAATTTAAATAATGTCCCAACTTTTACGACTTTTCATATTAGCGAGGATGTCTGAGTTCTAAGTTATCCCAAAGGTGTACAGTTCAATTGAGATTTATTTTTCTTATATATATATATATATATATATCTATATATATATATATATATATATATATATATATATATATATATATATATATATATATAGGCATTTCAGGCATTCTGAAAAACTGTGTGTGCTGCTAGCATAAAAGTTGAGACGTTAAAAGCGGTTTTGTTTAGCGTGCAGACTGTCTAAATGAAGACATGAGAGAGCTGATTAACTTAAAGCATGACAGCTCAGCTGCATTGCTCAGTTCAGGATGAGATAAATGTAAGGCTTGGCCTTTGCTCAATATGGGAACATGGACAGAAAATGGATCTGATCTGTCAATAAAAGATGTTTAAACTAACCTTAGAATTTCATTCCGAAATAACCAAAGGCGGTGTTTCTTGCTTCCTCTTATGATTTCTGAGGATGTTCATGCTTTCTGTTCATCCTGAGGCCACTGAAACCTTTAATGCAATTGACACCCTTTGCAGAGCTGCTTTTCGCAGTTAATCTCCAATATAGGTGTAATAGAGGTCAATGGTTCAATCCTTCTCGGCATCTTCAAGGTTGAGGGTGATGGTGTTTGACTCGTGTTGTGGTTATAGAAATTATAAGGCTGGGGGATAGAGGTGTGGAGGTGTGGAGGGTGTGTGTGCTCAAAATAAGATCACTAAAATTCTACCCTTTTTTTTTTTTCTTTGTTTCTTGCTTTGATGTAGTGAGAAACAAAATGTGCAAAATGCGCTGTGGAGTATTTCTAAAACTGTTTTAATTGCCTAATCAGAATTACAGTAGTGGGAAATGGACTCGGCTTTGCTCCTGGAGGGCAGACGACATGGTAGAAAGTATGAGCAAGAGGAATGTCCCTGAGGTACACATATGGCTAAAAGATAACTGTAGAAGAAAAGCTGCTGAGCATTCAAAATTAGCTCTCAACTTTTCATGCTAGTTAGGTCCGATTTTTCCTTTATACTGTAGCCGTAATAAAGAGATTAAAAGCCTGCATGAAAGAATAACGGCTACACGCTAAAGATAGTACGGCAGAACATTCAGAATGTTTCTGTGATGTGTGGTGAGGTTCAGGGAATCTTTTGGAGTCAGATAAATTTAATAGCATGAAAATGTACTGTTAATTGGCTGCTTGCACATTAGTTACTATTTATGTTTTATATCTTAAATTAGCATGCATTACACAGTGGAGGTGATTTTGCAAAGTAGGATGTGATCCCAGATTAACATTTCAATCAACCAATTGTGTTCATCTGATGTCATCAGTGTGTGTCAACCAAACCCGCCTCAATCTATTTTGGAATCTTTCCTTTTTTCCGCACACAAACTAATAAACACAACTAAGTAAATGCTAAAAAATATCTTATTGGCTGAGACTAGAAATGTATTTTTGTATCTAGAACAATTTACTGACAATGATGATTTCTGGATTAACAATAAATCACAACATGAAATTAGATGAACTATATCAAAATAATTTATGATGATTCAGACACAACATTAGTAAATTTAGACTGTATTGATTATAATGATACAAAATAAACATAAATGAATTTAGACAGTCACAATCATAAACAATCACTAATGAACAATTGATTGTAAAATGCTCTGAAAAGGTGAACCTGTAGAATCGCAATAAAGCAACATTCTTACTATCAAACCGGGTTTACATTTATTTAATTAAATCACAACCTTTTACAATTTAACAATTACAAGCCATAGTTTTTTATAACCATAAAAAAACAACTTTCTATGCACACACACACATCCCTAAATACATTTTACTGCACACACACATCTACTTTTTGATCATGAAGGCGGGACAAATGTTTACACATTGAATAAACTGCTCATGCGTGTCGTATGCAATTTTTCAGTACAGCCTGTGATGTATTACATATACAGTATCATTCGAGTGTTTTCCTGTTTTTTATTTAATAAATACATTTATAATATTACATTTGATTTAAAAGGAGGGAAAGATTAAAAAATATATTGAGGAAGGTCTAGTCGACGCACGCTGATGACATCAGATGGTTATGATTGGTTGATTGAAATGTTGATTCAGGATTAACAAAGAATGTTACCTCAGGATCACATCCTACTTGACAAAATCAGGTTCACTGCTTTACACACATGTTGATAAGATAAACGTTAGAAGAAATTGTAATTTATAACAACTTAGAGCACATTTCAATTTTTTTTTTGTAAAGTGTCTACAAACTTAAAAACATAAAAAAAAGATAAAAACAAAGAAAACATCACTTCTAGTGACATAATAAAAAACACAATATCCAGTTTGTGAGTGATGACCAGAGATGGGTAGTAATCCGTTACTATTAAATAATAATTATAAAAATGTAGTTTTAATATTTAGTTTCTGTCACATGCCGTATAATGAGATTATAGAGTGAGTCTCGCGACAGACTGCAGCCGTAATACGTACGTGAAACCCGTTTTAATAAAAAATGTTTGTCCAAAAAGGAGGACAAAGTGAGCATATCAGTAGAGACAGGAGAACCATGGACTTACATTCAGTCAATTTCTATACTTTACAGAACAGTTACATAATGCCTTTATTGCCTTTAAAAACCAGTTGACGCATCAGCTTCAGCTACAGGAATCCCAGCTCCAACCTAAGACAACGTTTCAGTAAACTTCATGCTCATGATTATTTAAGAGAGATTCTGTAACCAAGGGCACTTTAACCGTACCGTAAGTTACTATAAAACCTCACACATTGACATCGTTAATTTAATAAATATTTTATGTAGTGGATTGTTAGTATTTTGTCTGGATTCAGGATTTTTCTTTTTTTATATCAGGTCTAAAGTAACAAGTAACTCACTACTTGAGTAATTTTTTCCTTTTATACTTTATTACTTTTATTTAATAACTTTGCACATTAATACTTATACTGTTATTGAGTAATTGTTTTGTATATGTAGTTTTACTTATACTTGTTTGGCTATTTTACCCAGCCTATGTTAATGATGTAGTAAACATTGTTGCATCTCTTTCAGCATTTTACCAGGAAATATATCAAATTCAATGATTTTTTTACTAAAAATAACCTAAAAAAAACATTTTTTTAAAATAATTTTATTATTTAGTTTTTATTATTTTTAGTTTTCCTTATGCTCTGCAGGCTCGGGAATATGCAGATAAGCTCTGAGAAACAGTTCCCATGTTCAGACTGACGCTTTATGCTAGTAAAAATCCAATGATGGCATTATCATGATTCTAATCAGTGTTACACAACACTTCTCCATTGCCAAAGCAGTCTCGCCCCCTTGGCGGTAGATATATTAATTAAAGCCCCATTAAAGAGGTCTAGAGCAAGTGGTGGCACTGGGGTGAACAGAATGATGGTCATTGCCCTAAGCCTTTTTGCAGACATGTAGCAAATAAATTTAAGAAACAATTTAAGGATCAATGAAATCACTTAACCAATTAAGATATTGAAAGACAGATTACTGTTACCACAAAGGGAGATCAATAACAAGGAGTCAGTGTAAACACAATGCTCAGGCCGGTGAACAGTGACTCAGCATGACATAATGTTTTACACAGGAAGACCCCAGAGTGTCAGCTTGGATAAAGATAACAAAGCTGAGGGATTTGTCTTGTCATTTATTGAAAGAAATAAGTTGTAACGTGATTTGCTTACTAATAAGCATAGGAAGAATGGTGGACAAACAGGATTCGTCCAAGTATCATGTTCAAAATTGCCGCCGTTTCCACTTAGCAGTCTTTGGCCGTGGTAGTACAGTGGTGAAGGTGTTGGACTGCTAATTGGGGTTCGATACCCTGCACCACCAAGTTATCACTGCTGGGCCCCTGAACAAGGCCCTTAACCCCCTATTGCTCAGTTGTATAAAGGAAATACAGTGGTGCCTCGACTTATGAGTTTAATTCATTCTGTGACAGAGCTCATATTTCAAATTATTCGTATGTCAAATCAAAAATAAAAATTTTCCCCCATTAAAATGAATTGAAATACTTTTAATTCGAATCCAGATCCCCCAAAAAAATCACCTCATATTTTGTTACATGTTTTTAAATAAGAAAAATATACTTATAAATAACAAATATTGTATAAAAACAATACAATAGAAAGTACTGCAATAAACTGGTTTTATTGAATATAATGTACAGCATTTACCTTGGAGATCAGACGACTCCATTTTCTAAAGCACTTGCTAACGCGCATGTCTGACTAGCTATCGAGTGAGACACGGGATGCTGGGCGGATGTTAAGGCGTACATTAGGCTAAGACATCGGAAATGCAGTCTTCTTGTTTCTGCCTACAATGGAGGAAATCCTGGTGCTGTTTTGAACATTTAACAAGTTCTTAGCTGGTAAAATTAAAACCATGTACCCATCTGAGCGCATGTGATGATCATGTGATGATCATGTGATGAGCGCGTTTAATCCAGTACACGCGTGTTTCGGATGGTACCGTCATAAAATATACGTTACAAAAGCCAACTAATCAGGTTCTGAATGTTTTATTATGCCTTTAGGGTTAGAATTTTTCGATTCGCTGTCAAAAATGCAACTATGAAAGCTAAGCAAGACCAAATGTATCATTTTCCTTTTTGGTCCAAACTACCAATGTGAAAAAACCCTTAGATTGCCCTTTATAGGTAAACTTTTTATGACTCCTTTTGTATTAATTATTATAATAAGAAAAACATCTTTGTAAGAAAATTCCATGTGGAATTAAAAAAAAACTTTTGCCAATGAAAATCTTTTATTGGCATGCTGGTCTATTTTTACTTAGTTCAATGGTTTCCTGCATTACCCACAGTGCCATGCGGTGGTGCCGGTGAGAGTTATTTGTTGTTTGATCTTTCAATGATATCAATACCATCCTGCTCATTGTCTCATAGACGAGCTGAGCTGAATCTCTGGGGCGAATCATAACCGCTGTGTTCTATAGATAGCTGCATTGCATACTGAAATTTTCTAGGGTGGATTTTTAAAGGGAGAAAATAAATTTGTTGCTATTGAAAATAAATAAATTATCCATTATTTATTTTTCTTTCTTTTGTCTTTTAAATGTATTACTATCACCGTTATTATTAATGTTATTATTATCAATGTTTATTATTATTGTTATTATTATTATTTGTCCTTTTCATTAAGCTCCACCCTTATTAATAATATTATTTTGATTAAAACTATAGTCAACTATTGCTAATAATATTTGAAAGTAATTAGATACAATGACTCACGCACTTACACACATACACATGCGCACACATGCTATGTGTGTATATATCTGTTCAGTTTCTGTATTTGGGAATTTTTTCATCTTACGCATAAAACCCCCATTTTTTATGTGGGTGACAATTGCTAAACATACTAAAACTGTAAATATAAATTTCCAAACCCCTTTAAAAGAAAAAAAAAATGTCAGAAGCTTCAGTTGAATTAAATTGTTCAGTTCTGCTTTTTGACTGTGTTACTCAGAATCGTTATAATAAGCAGAAAAAAATATACCAAAAATAGACACTATAAAGTGTAGTGCAAATGAGTCAGGGTGGCTTTTTTATTAACTTAGTGTTGAGCACATACTAAAAGTGTAGACAAAGACAAGATCCAGCGTAGTGTTAGAGTGAAAAGCAGCGAGGACCAGGGTGAGCTCTCACAAGTTATTATGTGTGTCCAAAGGCCTATTTTGTCTTCATCAGGTCTTAAACTTATAAGACTTCCTACCTTTCTGCCTCTCAAAATTGTACCATCTATCAGGCTCTTTGCACTCATTTTTCCCCTCTTTTCTCTCAGCTTTTCTCTCCGTTCTCTCCCCTTTCAGCAGAGGGTGACGGAATGGTGCTGTATTGCCCAATTAACAAGGGACTCAGGAAGCGACGGTTCTTTTTTTTCCAGCCGGTAATAACCGAACGACCCCCCCCCCACCCTTCTGTGCGTTTGTGCTGTGTCTCATTCTCTCTATCCTCCTCCATCTTCCTCTCTCTTATTTCTCCTCCTGTCTCGCCTTTCATCATGTTGGTGGTTCCTCATTTAGGTGGACTGGTGCCGTGCTCTCATCACGGCTGGTGCTAATTACGTGAGAGACAAAAGAACCTGATTCACACTCCCACTCAGGGCTGTCAGGCCGGTGCAGGAGAGAGTTAATTTCACACTTACTGCATGCTTTAATTAAAGCAAAAAAGGAAAGTGTACACCCCTCTCATTGCGGCATGTGTTGTCGTCCCTGGGTGATATGGATATGTGTGTGTGTGTGTTTGTATGAGGGTCTCAGCCTCCCTAAAGATAGTACAGACCCTGATATGCTTCTTGCATCTAACATAAGCACAGCCTATGCTTTCTAAAAAAAAACAACAACCTAAAAGTCTGATCTACACTCAACACCATGCTTTATTATAAACCGTGACAGATCGATTGCAAAGTAATGGCTCATTTGTTGGGTAGTGTGGTGATCTGTCTTTTACACTGACAAGCATGCTGGAGAAAAACAGCAGTGCATGCCGATGTGTGTACAACATAGATGGATTGCCAGGTTTTCATGTTAAAATAGACCAAAACCTGTTATGAATCTGCCTTTTTTTATTCATAAAGCTTAAACGAAATCCCGCCTTTCTGTTTTATAAATCTCACATAGGCCATTATTAACAATAAACCGCACACTAAAGTGCTTTCTAAAACACTGCACTATTTCCTGCCCTCTCAGGATGACTAGCTGTAGGTTTGCATTCGATTCCACAACTCTTCTTCGCTTGTACTGTATTAAAGTACCATCTGGAGCAATAAACAGATAAACGTAGGGTTTAATTGTAAGTTTAAACACTTTGTCAATAAACAGCAAAGCTAATGAACAAACATAAGCCTTAAATTATTGATTACGCATCTCATAACACTACCTGTAGAATTAAGAGGAATTTCTCAGGAGGCTGGTGACTCAGACAGTGGCTAGTAATGTGATACTGAATAATTAAGAAAGACTCATTAAACCTGGAACATGGGATAAATACATTTGATTGACTTTTTATCTTTCATTATCTATAATAATACTTATTATCTATAACTTAAGGGACATCTATCTTACATTTTTAAGCCCCTTAACATGATGCTAAACAAATCAAACTTTGATTGGTTGCTTTACATGTAGACTGATGGCAGAAAGACTGGAAACCTATGTCAATTTAAATGGCTAATTCCCGGCCAAGACGTATGACTGACAGGTAAAACAACCAATGACGCATTTTGTACCGTGTCATATTAAGGGGTGTCACTAAAAGCCTCAAGCAAAACTGCCATCCATGTGAACACGGCAGGTTAATACTTAGATGAGACGGCTTTTGGTTGTTTCCAGACGGACCGTTAAACAGCGCGACACACACTTCACTTCAACCAATTAGAGGACGACTCCAAAACTCCTAAATGTGTCATATGCATCAGATAGTCAGTCAGCAGTCCATGGGTATTACTGTTATGGCTGAGACTAGTTAGATGCCATCTTTGACTGCTCATGTATTGATGCTCTGGTTGCCTCTCCTCCCCTACAACATGTAAGTGTTGTAGTGGTAAAGTGGTGGCTCATGGTTAAGGTGTTAGACTGCCAACCCGAAGATTGTGGGTTTGATTCCCATCTCCACCACTGTGGGTCCCTGAGCAAGGCCCTTAACCCCAATTGCTCAGTTTTATAAAAAAGATAAATGTAAGTCGCGTCTGCCAAATGCTGTAAATGTGAGTGTGTGTGTGGAAAGGGTATGATGAATAGTTCTAAAATGACTATGTACTGTATGATGCTCTGTAAAATAAAGGTGTCCTATACAGAGTTTACTGTATTCCTGTCTTGCTACCAGTGTTCTCAGGATAAAAAAATGCATAAATGAATATTTACATTTAAAGAATTTGGCAGACTCTCTTATCCAGAGCAACTTACATTTATCTCTTTTATTCAACTGAGAAATTGCCAACAGTGGCAGCTTGGGGGTGCTTGGAATCGAACCCTGGTCTTCCAATTAGCAGTCCAACACCTTAAAAAGTGCGCTACCACTTCCCCAACATTCACAGCACCACTTACTTAGAACAAAAATCTAAGCTCCTGGTTTATTTTATAAGAAGTTACCCCAGGTCACACCATCTGTTGGAAAAGTGCTATTTTGTGTGTTGGTAAGTATGTTGGCTTGAAAGTTTTGTTTTGTAAAACACACAGTACTGTATGATGTAATAGGATAAAACTTCCCTCATCCCTCCCTCATCTCCCCAAACCAGCTGTGCTGATCAGATCCGATGCTTTCACTGCTCTCATCGCCTTTTTTCCTGTTGCAATCAAAATCGTCAAGATGCCATTGTTCCCTGATGCGATTTATAATTATATTCCATGATTAGAAAAAGTAAATAGCGAGAAATCAATTACAGAGTAGCGAGCCACACACTCTGTGGCTGAAATGTATTTTTTTTTATTATTTCAAGACAAAACACAGTTGTCTAGTTTGGAATAATTAAGTGTTCTTCTAATCACGCTCTCACTACATTGTTTATTTGTTCTTATTTTTTCAGATCTGGCAACTTCTAAGCACCACTTCACATACATCAGAACATTCAGATCTGCAAAAAGAAAAGGTTTATTAGATTTTAAAAAGAATCTCAACTACGGTGGTTATAATCCTGAGCTACAGTATGTCTCTCCGAGCAAAACATTGACAAAATCAGGCAAAATAAAGTTCAGAGTAAAACTGACAGCATGAAGTTTGCTTGCTTACAAAAGTATTAGGACACATGACTCAAACATTCCAGATTTACTGGGATTTTCCTCATCCACAGGTGTATTAGTTCACACACATTTGTGTAGTCTGTGATACAGTTTATCCCAAAGGTGTTAAGTTGGGTTAAGTCAGAGTCAGGACTATAACAGACTTCAGGGAGCTCAGCAGCTTTGTGCACAGGGGCAATGTCATGCCGAAACAGTGTTATATAACAAAAATGTAATGCCACAACATACAAAGACACAGTCATGTGATTTGATAGTCATGTGATTTAAATATATATAGCATGGTGTTAAAGGGTATACTAAGCTAGTATGACCGACTACATGGCAAAAGTTCTTGGACACCTTACTATCTAATCTGTGTCTTTGTCTTTGACTGTGTCTTTGTATGTTGTAGCAATACTTATATATCAATACTTATATATCAATCAATACTTATATTACTATATATATCAATACTTAACAGCGTAGATTAGTGTTAATATAAAAGTGTTGATATATATATTTCAGTATATCTCAATACTTATATATTATCAATACTTACACATCAATACTTATATATTAACACTTAAATCATAGTGTAGATTAGATTTATTTCTTGTCTCCGACTTAAAATTAACTTTCATGGTAACAATGTCAAAGTGTTTTGGACCGAGTTTATATTTGCTTTGCTGATTTAAATGTATCTTTTTGCTTTAGATGATTCCCTTGGTGGGGGGCCAATATTTTCTAGTACATTTTGCCACTTGAATAGATGAGACTTGCAGCAGTGAGTAATCAACTAAAAGCGAGCTCATCTAAACACATTGGGTGGATGAAGACTAGCTATAAATATGCATACAGTTGCATTATCTTGCCTTGGCCTGGCCCACTCCTCTCTGATAGCATCATTAATTTGTTGAGCCAGTGACGTTCTCCAGTGATGGTTTTATATATCACCGCTAACACTTTTCAAGCAGAAAGGAGCATTTCCAAAGGACAAACTATATCACTTTTTAAAAAATGCTTCATTTCGTGGTGAACGATAATAATTTGTTTACTCACCTTCACGCCTGTTGAGCATCAGGTGAGATTTTATTCAGTCCTTATCTCCTTCAGACAGGATGTGCTGTAGGTAGAAGTTTTTGGTTTTCCTAATAAACAGTGCAAGTAATTAGGAAGGTCAAGGATGTAAAAAAAAAAAAAAGGCGTCAAACCATCAAATAAAAGTCTCATGATGTGTAGTCCATGTTATAAACTAAACAGTGCAGCAAAATGCATAATGCTTCCAGTCCACTTCTAAGCATTATATATGGTAATCAGCATGCTAATTATGACTTTGTGGAAAAGCTTTTCTGCAGTCAAAACAACTCGCTAAATGAGCATTTTAACAGACAGTGCACTCTTTGCGATTTTAGTAAAGGTCTTGTCCCCAGCGTGGGCAACTGAGCTTCACTCTCATGCTGACAGGTGCTGCTAGGGAGTAAGCATATAATTATACTAATCATCTTATCGTCTAGTTTGTATCTTTCCATTAATTGTACCTTTGTATGTGCGTCCCACCAGTAAAGACTTTATGTAAAATGTAAACATAAATGCTTTTATTTTGTCACATATACTTTTTACAGCAGAGTGAAATTTGTTATCCCATCTTAGAAAGTTGGGGTCAAGCTGCTGGTTGGTTTTTGCTCATTCCACCACCGATAGAGTTTTGGTTTCTTCGACTAGTTTGGGGCTCTAAATTTACATATACTAGTTAAACAGCTGTGAATGATTTAGCGAGTGTTTAATATTGTCTTTTTATTAACGCACTGTTCTACTATTGGAATCTTTAAAGCTGCTTTAACATATAGCTTTCTAAATAAAGGTGACTTGACTTGACTATAGGTCGCGACATTTTTACACACCTGTATTAGAACTGAGACTTTTAACACATTTTTTAATGCTACATATTTTAAGATTCGAGCAGCATGTGACTTAATTCCTTCAGATATATTGTTACTTAAAAATATGCAAAAAGCCCAGTCATATTTTTTACAGCAAAGGGGAAAATTAGCCAACTGAAGTATAAATTATTAGGCAATTATTAACCAATGAAATGATTGATTTTCCACCTGCTGGGTGGTGCCTATGTTCAGCATTGACTTTCATGTTAGACACCACAATCTCATATAAAAAGCTTTAAAAGCTTTTTTTTTTTTTTTTCTGTACCTAGCCTAATATATAATATAATCATAAAAAGGTCCAAAAAACACTTTAATGGTTAATTGTTTTTTTCTAAAATTTTTATATCTTAGAATTAAGAATGATATCAAGCAAGAGGCTAAATGAGATGCTTATGTTCTAGTTTATAAGGGTTATATTTTTAACAAATAAACTTTTGTTTATAATTATAAACACCCAATTTTACATTAACTCTGTGTTGATAAGTTAATTTGATTATATTCATTAACAGAACACCAGAAAAGGGTTAAATTTCCAAAATGTCCTTGCCTGTTATTCCCTTATATTGTATTAATAATCTTATGGCTAGTGCCCTCCTCTCAAGATTTTCTTACTTCTAACTGTAGCTTGTAATGTAAATAAAATCTTCTTATTTTCTTAAAAAAATATATTCTTAAAAATCAGTTTGTCCCTGATTGTTCCTGATGAGCAAGCCGAGGGCGACAGTGGCAAGGAAAAACCTTGAGAGGAGCCACACTCAACAGAGAACCCATAACCCATCCTCACTTGGGTGAAAACAGGTAGCAGGAATTATGCAGTCTCACTGTGTGTGTAGGCAACTAAAGTTATAAGTCCTCAAAAAACAGCTGGAGCGACTTCATAGATGAGTGGAAGCGTCCTCAGTCAGCATGGTGAAGTGACGATCATCAACTGAAGGCGGGTCAGAAGGAAGGTTAAGACAGGTCCAGAGTGGAGATGCAGAGGGTCTGGATCATTGGCAGCTCAGTAGTGGCATATGTAGCTCGACAGAGAGAGAGAGAGCGGGAGAGAGAGAGAGAGAGAGAAAGAGAAAGAAGAAAGAAAATTAAGAAGAACTTAAGTATACTCGCAGTTACAGTGTATAGAAAGTGTATATATATATATATATAGTATCTGGGTGCTGTTTGGACTAAAAATTAAATAATCCAACAACAAAGTCTACATATCATATTTTGTATATCTTTCTACTAAACACTTTGTAAATTCAGATCAGGTTTAAACTATTTCTTCAGCAGCATAATCATTAGACAAATATTTAGACTGCATAGAACAGTGATGTTCATCTGGTAAAAATGACCTCAGCAGGTCTGACACATTGGTCCTGGAAATAAATTCTATAAATTTCGACTCGACATGAAATGGTTAAATAGCACATGCTGTATATCTAACTTTGGTCGAAGGACACAGGTGTTAACGGCAGAAGAGAAAGATTGTCACATGTGGAGGATAAAAATGCAGGCAGGGTTGAGCCGATGGTTAAAGCCCGAGGATGCTGGGGGGCTTTAGCTGAGTGTGGGAGGAGGAAGAAGTGGAGGAGGAGGAGGAGGAGGAGGAGCTGCATCCTGCTAGAGATGGAAAAGGCTACGGGTCACTGCCGAGTGAATTAGTTTTTAAAAAGTAAGAGATGGTGGAGAGTGGGATAGAGCTGTGCTGTGATATAGGCTGAACAGGGGGTGGGGATGGGAACAGGCCACTAAAATCTTTCTAACATGTTATTTCTAATGACTTGTTTTTATTAGGGATGAATTCATGTATGTAGAAGTGGGTTCAGAGATTTACTGTGTCATTAATCAATAAAATCAATCAGCTTTTTTTTTTTCACTTTTTCCCCACATCCCCAGTCCCTTTTTTCTTCATACACAAATGCATGCAACACATAACACACGTAAGGCCACTGGAGGGCACAGTCATTTGCCAGAATGGAATTATGATTAACTCCATCAACCCACAATCCAGAGTACTGAAGTCATGCGGAGCCAACACCATTTTGTGTGGAATTAAATTTCTCTCGCCTTTTCATGAATGTCGAGAGGTGTGTATCGATTTCAGAATCTCACCTCTGAATCAATAATAAGCATGGATAAGAAAGACATGGAGAAGGAGAACAAGAGAATTGAAAATCTAGTGCTGCCTTTGAGGATAAAACTGACTATCTGGGCTTAGAAGAAGATTACAAGACCCTGAAGGATGGACAGAGAGAAGCTATCCATAAGAGTCTTTTTGTTGTAGAAGACTAAAAGAGGAATAAATGAGTGGAGGATGGTGGTGAACTGCGCAACATTTCGATCTGGAAGGTCCGATTGCATGAGCCCCTGGATTTCTGAAAATTCTGAATGTGCTAATGCAAGTGACAACATCCACACAGTGAGGAGTCGAAAGAGAAATTAAAGAGGTGGAAAGGAAAGAAGGAAAGATCAGAGAGATTATATTTTAGACCCTTTCACACCCTCACAAGTCTCTAAATGCAGCAAGTCTAATTAGTGCAAGAGACCTTCTCTCCTGGAGGCAGCTTATGTGCCACCACTAAGCATCTTGCCTGTACGCGCTAGCTGATGGTGTGTGCGAGGGGATTAAAAGACTGCCAGACCTTCTGCTGCTGCTGCTGCAAGGGAGAATATATGTGCTAAAGCTCCTAGTGAGAAAAAAATCTCACGCCATGGTTCTGAATTAGCAATTAGCACTCCACCTCCCTCTCTCCCTGCCTCCCTCTGACTCTTTCTGCTAAGGCATTCACGATCAAAAAAATTCTCCTTAGCACAGGCTTTTAGCAATGAATATTCTCTTTCTTTCTCTCCTCTGCCTTATCTGTGGATAATAATCATGCTAAAATGTTTTCTTTTTTGTTGTTTACCTCAATCATTTTAATAAATAGTAAAAATGATAACATAATGAAATTAATGACCCCTGCATTACATATAAATGTTGTCATTACACCTACAGCACATAATGCATATGATATAACCATTACAGCAACAGTATTTACATTTAACAGCCATAACATTAAAAATATTGACAGGTAATTGACATCGATTATCTTGTTACACTGAGACAATAAAATATTCAACACAAGGGCCAGACTGGAATGGCTAGACAATTAGTTTATCACACAAAAAAACAGGTCTCGTGGGCTGTTCCTGGTATAAAGTGTTAAAGGGCAACCAATGAACTGGCAGCAGGATGATGGAAGCTTCAGGCAGAGACTAGCCTGTCGGGTCTAATCCCACAGAATAGCTTTTTCTCAAGAAATGGAATTGGGGTATGGAAAAGCATCCCGAAATTGCCACACTAACTATTAGCATAGATTAGCTGGCTCTGGTCATTTCAGTTCATGCGCTGTCAGTAAATTTGCCTTTCCTTTTTTGTTTTATTATCATGTATTCAAGCTTTTAAATAACAAAGCACAAGTTATATTATAGGTTTTATTATAATGTAGTAACCGTTTTATTGGATTTGTGAGGCTATACTGCAGTACATAAAAGCAATATTGGAATGTGGCCTGTTCAATAAAATTACTAAATCAGAAATACTTTCTGATTTTATAAATAGATAAATATGTGAATTTATATTTATTTATTGGGGAAGTGGTAGCACAGTGATTAAGATGTTGGACTGCTAACTGGAAGGTCAGGCTTCGATTTTTAGCACCACGACGTGAAGATGTGTTACAATGACAGTCATAAGTAACTTTTCTATACACGCTTATTCCCTAATTCGGGGTTACAGGGATCTGCTGGAGTCTATCCCAGCTGTCTCTGAAAGGACGAAAGGCAGGAGGGGTACACCCTGGACAGGTCGCCCGTCCATTACAGGGCCACACAAACACTCACACTCACTCCTATGGGCAATTCAAATTCAACAATCAACCTAACATACATGTTTTTGGACTGTAGGAGGAAACCGGAGTACCTGGAGTAAACCCACACAAGCACGGGGAGAACATGCAAACTCCACACAGAAAGACCCCTGCCTGGGAATCAAACCTGTGAGGCTGCCCACATTTATATATATATATATAGCTAGATAGATGGATGGATATAGATAGATAGATAGATAGATAGATAGATAGATAGATAGATAGATAGATAGATAGATTACCGCACAAAAAATATTTTCCGCATAACTGGCAAAATATTCCTTTTTACTCATAATGGGTACTATGCCCATTATGAGTACCAGCAGTATCACTACGATTCTTTCCCGCCTTTATCAGATTGGTGCTACTGGCGAGCTTAAATCCACTAAGATAACTCTGTGATGTGCAAAGGAGCCTTGAGGAGAATAAGAAGCATTTGTGACTCTGGACTTTCCCAGTGGCTGAGCTTATGAGTGAAATGGAGCTTAAGAAATCCTCATCTCTGAAGCCACCTTTGACCGATGGGTCCCTTGTTGGATATGATTTTATTCGGTAGGTATGAAGGTAGATTGTTATAGTGTTCAAAGAAAACTGCCACAATACAGGGAGCAATAATGGTAGATTTACACCGACGCATGGCAATCATGGCGTCTGTAAGGCAGAGCTGGTGGTTGAATTTATTTCGATGTTTATAGGATTCTCACACTGATAAATAAACCTGGATGAGATTGCAGGAATGGGAGCAGAGATGAAATTCACAGTTCATGCATTTATGATTACTCAGGAGTTCACAGACATTACAAATAGCATCAACCCAGGGGTGTAATTGGGTTATAATACAGGAATGAGATTACTCAGTGATCCACTCCGAGTTATGTAAGAACTGTGTACAAACATATAACTGGAAAGGTAAAGGAGGACCATATAAAATGAATTATACATTTTTTTTCTGGGAAATCTAACAAGGACAATATTTTATTATGATAATGTTGAGTATTACTAGTCTGTGTGTATTTTTTATGCAAGACCCTGTAATTTGCAACACTATCAAAAATGATGTCTACATAACAAAACAATAAAGTGTAATGGTAAAGAAAAATAATAAGTCATGTAGCTTGTTTGATCACTAGCTAAGTATAACATATGTCATTTATTAATATTTGCTGATTTATGAGAAACTGTTGCATGTTGGTACCAACGACCTCTAAAAAAGTCCACATTTAGCATTAAATTTCTTTATCATTTCACAATCAACAGTGAAGGTTAATTGCTCATATATAATATTATATATTATATTGCTCATATATAATATTATATATTATTAGAAATAATATATACTGACAGGAGAATATTGGCTATAATTAAGAGGAAGGTGTACAAGACAGTGGTGAGACCAGCTATGATATATGGTTTAGAGACAGTGGCGCTGAGGAAGAGACAGGTGGCAGAGCTGGAAGTAGCAGAGCTGAAGATGTTGAGGTTTTCTTTGGGAGTGATGAAGTTGAACAGGATTAGGAATAAGTTCATTAAGGGGGGACGGCTCATGTTAGATGAGAAAGTCAGGGAAGCCAGATTGAGGTGGTTTGGACATTTACAGAGGAAAGATAGTGAATATATTGGTAGAAGGATGTTAGAATTGAAGCTACCAGGCAGAAGGCAAAGAGGAAGACCAAAGAGGAGGTATATGGATGAGATAAACGAGGACATGAAGTTAGTGGGTGTGAGTGAAGAGGATGTAGAGAATAGGGTTGGGTGGCGACAGTTGATTCTTAAAAGGGAACAGCTGAAATATAATGTCAAAGTTAGTTCAAATATTACTGTATTTATATAGATTACTTTATACCCTTTTAGTATGCCCTAAGATGCCTTAAGTGCTTGTTTAAAAGAATATAAAATTTGATGTCGTCATCATTAACCACTAAAGCTGATTAAAAGATTATCCAAACAGAGAAATTATTTAGTCAGACTAGCTGTAATAAAATAATTAGTTTATTTTTATAAAAAAGTTGATTCTCGTTCTACTGATAAATGGAACACCAAAGTTATTACCGTAGAGGGAGTTTAAATTCACTGTGGAATGTATGTACAAATGTATGTAATTGATAAATAATTACCTAGATATTTGTTTTAAATATTACATTCACATTACATTTATGGCATTTGCCAGGCGTTCTTATCTAGCGCAAATTACCTCTTTTATATTATCTCTTTTATACAATTGAGCAATTGGGGGTTAAGGGCCTTGTACAGGGCCCAACAGTTGCAACTTGGTGGTGCTGGGAATTAAACCCTAATGTTACAGTTAGCAGTCCAACACCTTAACCACTGCGATACAACTTCCATAGGACAAATATCTTGTCCTATTAGTTGCTTTAACAATTTTCTAGATAATTTTTACCTTTTTAAAGCTTTTTTGACTTGAGTGTCTTTGACTTGAGAAAATAAACATCCTGTGACCTTTAGTCCTTGTTTAAGTTAGGCTTTGTGAGCCACTAATGCAACAAATCCATTTAAAACCCCCGCTTCTTACAGCCGGGCCACTCTACATCAAGCCTGATCTCATCTCATCTAGAAAGCTAAGCAACGCCAGGCCAGGTTACAACTTGGTCAGCAATAGCAAGTGCTATAAAATGATTTTCTGTCATTTCTAGATTAATATGTTGAGTGGGAAGTGTGAAGTATCATCTGGCACCCCACACCTCAAACAAGATTTCATCTTATTGCTACCATCTGGCCAGTGGTGTTAGATCAACCGGCTCACTGTCAGACACATGAAGAACAATTCTATCAAATATTTCAAAGTTAGAGAACCGAACTGTCCAGACCAATATAATCTCTTTAGTCTGCCTGATAAACCAGTGTTGCGGGGGTAAGTGGTGGCTCATGGTTAAGGTGTTGGACTACCAACCCAAAGATTGTGGGTTTGATTCCCAGCTCCACCAAGCTACAACAGCTGGACCCCTGAGCAAGGCCCTTAACCACCAATTGCTCAGATGTATAAAAGAGATAAATGTAAGTCACTTTGGAAAAGAGCATCTGCCAAATGCTGTAAATGTTTCCATAAAATCAACTAGTAATTACCATTTTCCCAATAAACTCTCCTCTTTATTAATCTAGTTAGAGAGTTACTGCAAAACAAGAGTTAGGGCAATACCATACTCCAACTGGCTTTTAACTACCACTGCTTCATTTACTTGCTTTTCTTTGATAGGAATGATAGAATTTGGTAAGTAGTTTATTTGTAGTGCTGCCACAGAAGATTACTATTGTATTTAAAAAAAAGTTAGTATATTTTTATTTGCTTAAAAAGATCCTTATGCTTTTCTTCCATCTACTTTATACTGTTAAAACTCTATATATTATTTTTTACTCAATGTAAGTGTAACCTATATATATACTATTTGTTATCTTTGCTATTTGTTTCTGTTTTTTTTATACTGTTAAAACTCTAAATATATAGTATAGTTAAAACTCTAAATATATAATATAGTTAAAACTCTATATTATTTCTACTCTATCTAAATATAACCTATATATATACTATTGGTTATCTTTGCTATTTGTTTCTTTTTTAACAAATAAAAGTAATTTTATATACTGCTAAATATCTGTTCAGTCTAGTCTATTCTATTCTATTCTGTTACAGTGATAGTAAATTATTATATATGTTAACACTTCTATTCTATTTTACTTCCATTCTACGTCTTCCTTTTTTATGTAACGCATGTTGCTGCGCAAACAAATACCCATGCTCATGACTTTCTTTTTCTCAAGAGAGTTGACACTGATGATTTCACCCAAAGGCTTAAATCCTCTTTATTTGTCATCTTTCTAAACTCTGAACTCATGATTATTTACCTCATTGTCCTGCACTGTCATCTAAATCTATTAATCTGTAGTTTAAATTATTTTAGATTAGATTTTAACAAGGCATTAGATCTAGGTCTAAAATGACTATTAACATAATCATGTTTAATTATTAACTATCCCCCCCCCCATTATTATTAATATGTCTCCGTATTACCTTTGGACATGTATATGCATCACTTATTACCCCTATGTATTATAATTACCGTTAATGTCTTACATAACGTTAAACCCCACCGGAAACTTAATTTCATTTCATTACTCATATACACAATAGATATGAGAATAATCACTTGGAAACTTGGAATCTTTCACTGCATAGTGACGGCACTTTGTGACACAGTCCAACTAAACACTGCTTTTAAAGCCACTGAGCCTTTTTAAAGGCACCATGAGCAAAATTTCAAGATAAACATGATCCAGCAAAGTGATGTAATTCGTAGGCAATGATTCTGTAATGTTGCCTTGTGCTTTAGGCTGTGTTTTAGTTCATATTTAGATCTTTTGACCACGTGGTTGATTAAAGTTGATTAAAATATCAGTAACAGGGATTTAGTTCTATTTCCAGTTCATTTGGAATAATAAAAATGTTAATATCATGAAACAATACAAACGGAGGTATGAACTGCTAAATATTAATCAAATATTATTTTAATTTTGCAGAGAAGTCTTAATGACAGGCTCATATTATGCAGTGTGTATTTGCTCTGTGCTGCAGTGATGGCTACTGAACAGGGAGCTGGGTATGAGAGCTGGCCTGACTTTGGCTGCCCTTGTGCATGACTGTGTCCAACTGTGGGTTCATTAGAGGGCTCGTTCAGCAGACACTGCAGTCCACTGGGAGGCGGGAGGCACTGAGAGACACCAGGCAGACACCAGGCAACCCCACGACACGGTCAGACTAAACACAGAGATAGAGTGCGTCAGTGTCAAAATAATGGCCAAGAGGCATAGCCTGGTATGTGTGTGTGTATTATAGCCAAACTGTATACGAACAAATTTTACTAATACATTCTAAACATTCTTATAGATTATTAACTCTACTTAATTATGGCTACAAACTGAATGTTATTCTCCTCAGTGCAAATTACCTCTCTTATAGAAAAAGAAATAAAATAGCACGCTAATCCATGGACACAATGAACGAAGACAAAATGAATTGATCGTTAACTTATAAATATAATTTTTATGTTCACAGACAAAACAGACTTTTAGGTAACCAAAAATAATAATTAGCAAAATATATATATATATATATTGCTGTTTGGTGTCCACCTAAGTTGATGTTATGTGCCCACTGTCGTTTGTATGAAAAGTTAAAGCATCAAAAAGGACAGCGTTTAACCAGACTTAATATAAAGCTGGATGCTGTGGAACTTTAACCTTTACATACCGTATTTGACAGCAATAAAGAATACCTTAAATGTCATTCTTGTAGTCTGAAATCTGATGACCTATTCTTAAGTAACCAAAATACATTAAAATAGATATATTTTGAATAATATACTTTACAGGGTGCTGTAATTTCTTGTTACGGTACCTGACGACTGTTCCACATTTCAGATTTGACCCCTACTATTAAAAATGGATTTTTAGATTTAACATGTGGTGTGTGTCGAGAAAATGGTGGGTTGCTCTCCGAAAAGACAGATACTACTTGGTTGGGATGTTACACAGAACTTTAGTGCGCAACGGCTCCAGAACAGCGACGAGTTCAGAATCAGCGCAGCAGTGTAAAAAAATTTTAACGACAACTAAATACCACATGGCAACTGCAAACTTCATTCCACTAAATTATCATAAGGTACAAAAATGATGTTACTTACTACATGTAATCTGATCAACATCCGAATGTATCTTTTGGAGAGGAAAGTGAAAGAGGAAAGTGTGATTATCAGTAACTCCACAAATTAAATAGTGTCCTGCGAATACTCTAATCGGCAGGAACAGAAAAATATGGCTGCTAATATTGAAAATGCAGCAGTTCATCCCTACAGAAAAAAGTCTTGTGATTTTTAAATCTGTGGTGACCGTGTTTAAGGTGGAGCTTGAAACTGTCCAGAAACTGTGTACCCATTACCCAACGGCCCAGGTTCCCACAGAAACAGTAGAGTAAAACAGCACAAAAGTTATTGTAGATCAGGAAGCCCAAATTCGGTCCTGGAGGGCCGGTGTCCTCAGAGTTTAGCTTAACCCTAATCAAACACCCTCAAGAGCTAAGCGTCTTGAACAGTCTTGCTAGGTGTAAACTTGAAACTTGCAAGCAGTGTTAAGACTTGGTAACCTCCTCTCCGGGTTGTCACATCGGTCCCTACAATAAAAAAACTTTGCCGACTGAGTTTTGCACTTAACAATATAAAAACATTTAATGGGTTTGGGAAGTCGGATTGTTTTATCTATCATTAGGATTTTCAACCTAAACCCGTTTTGACTGAAACACTGTAAGATTAATCTCATATAAGATATGCATATAGCTATTTTTAATATAGTCATAATAGTATAAATAATATATAATAAATGGATAACCGGGACACTCATGTAGCAAAAGTACGTAAGGTTAGTTAACAGTGGGAGACTTCACATCTACAGTCCACGCCAAAATTTTCTCAGCATGTTTAGAAGAGCGTACCGGAGTTCCACTCCTCCAAAACATCCATTTCCCTGTTATTGGCTGATGATAGCCATGGCTAGGCTGGGAGCGGTAAAATGCGGTTTGTTTAGACATCAGTCAAAAACAAACACAACGACACCCAATGGGACAGTGAAAAAAAAAACAACTGGATTAAAGTAGTTTATAGGGGCGGGGAATAGAAGCTTTTTTTTTTTCCAATTAGTGTTCCGAACCTAAACCTGGAGTTTGGAAAAAAAAAAATCAATTATAAATTGGAAGATAGAAAGGCAGGGCGCTGGAGGATAAAAAAAAAAAAAAAAGAAAAAGAGGTGAACCGAAAGGCCATCCAAGGGAACAGGTTTTGTTTGAACATGTCAGTCAAGAGGCACTCGAAGTCAAAATTGTTTAGGGAACGAGGGAGGAAGAGAAAAGATGAGAAATTGGACTATGGGGGGAAGAAAGGCAAACTCAGTGGAAAGAAAAAAGGACCCCCAAAGAAAAAACTAGGCCTTCAAATAGTAGGCAAAAGGGCTAAAGTCACCTCCAAATGTTAATTCATTAAGCCTATCTTGGATTTAAAAAAGGGGAAGGGTCACGGACTTTTTAGGATCCTCTGAAAGGAAATAAGCAGGAGGGGAAAAGGATCCAGTCCACAAAAGTGAGGCAAGAGAACAAAAAAGAGAAAAGGAAGACGCCAAATGGAAAAAAAAAAAAAAAAAAAAAAAGGGAGGAGTTTTGAGGCCAAAAGTAAAGGAAGGGTGTATGTGAGGCAACATGAAAAGACTGTGAGTGCCCCCAAAACCTGGACCAGGAGGAAGGCTCATGACTCTACTGCACAGGGAGGCAACAAGGAAAAAGACATGGAAAAAGGGGTCTTGTAAGCCTCGGGGTTTTGAAAAGTGACCTTAAAAAAGAAACAATGATCCAGAGAGAAAATGTAAGAAATGTTGAAATTTCTTCCAAGGGAGAAAAAGGGGAGGAGAAGCTTTTCCACCGCTGGGACAGTGAGGAAAGAAGGATAAAAGGAGTGTATGAACTTGAAATGGAACCAGGAAAAAGGGGGGGGAACAGGGGTAATTTTATAAAAAAAGACTTATTTAATGAAAACCTTGCAAAGTTTGAAAAGAAAAGAGTTAACGCGGAGGAAAACCTAATATAAACACCATAAGAAGAGTGAGAGGGAATTTGAGAAATGATTATGAGTGTATTGTAACTTATGGCAAACCCTTTTTCAAGGGAAGGGATTAACACTAAGGTTGTAAATGTAGTGGAGGATGCAAGAATCCGGAGTTGAGTAACGTTGCAAACGGGCGTATTGTGCCTGGGAAGTTACAGAAAGATTTCAAAGTTGATGCTTCTGCACGTGCTTGGGGCTAAATTTGTAAGCTGGGATTCTTTTTATTTTATCAAATGTGCCCTAATATTACTTGTAAATTCCAGATCAGTTATCAGTGGGGCTGGTGAAAATCTGGGTCGGGGAAATAAAGTTGTTAAACGTAGGTGTGGTGAATGTACATTATATATACCATAATCGTGTAAGTTACAGGAAGGTACGAACTTTGTGCTGGTGATCTTTGAATGTAAAGCTGGGGGGAGGCGCTGGGGACAGCCGCGGGACTGCACGGGAGGCTATTGATGACACAATTATAAAAGGTTATACTGTGTATGACCAAATGATTTATGACCGGCACGCAGCATTGCTTTTATTCGACCTGGCATTGATATTCTATCTAGACATGTTTTATGAATGAATGAATGTCCTCTTGTCTGTCTACAAGCTCCATGCTGGTTCTGAAGACCACCAGCTTGTACATTTTGTCTGTCTTTCTTTCTGTTCTGCCGCTGTTTTTTGACAGCAGGTGTGACTGCAGTGCTTATCTTACTTATTGTCTATAGCTTCTCCTTGCTGAATAAAGCACTGCTGTTGTGTGTGAAAAGGCATTGATGTGCTTTAACCTGATTGACACAGTTCCATTTAAAGCTCGGAATCAGACGCTTGCAAATCGGCATGTGTCGAACGTGTGCTTGCTTCCTATTTGTTAGAGCTGTAATGTGCAGAGAGCGAAAGCTTTGTGAACGCTTATTGCAAATGGAAAACCATTTCCTCCGCTTGTACCATGGCACTACTCTTATAATGCAGCCCAACAATCTTATAAAGTGTTTACTGGACATCCTTAAAGGCAGCTATCTCTCTGTGCCACTTATCTATCTTGTCTGTCTGTCTGCGTGTTTGCAAGTTGCTTACGATGTCCATATGAATCATTGTTAACTATTTTCATTCTCTAATATTTTTGTCTATTTACAGTTTGGTAATATCCAACAAATAGTTTGTACTTGTTATTTAATACCATTTCTTATTAATGCTCTCTCTCTCTCTCTCTCTCTCTCTCTTTTTCTCTTTAGAGTTAGAGATAATAGAAAATAACAGATATTCAATGTTGTAACTATTGTTCTTCTTCCTTGTATTTTTTTTTTCTAATAGAAACACTGTTCCAGCATGACAATGTCCCTGGACTCTATGAAGACATAGTGTGTTGTGGTTTGGATGTAATACCCTAAGAGCCCCCCACAGAGCTCTGAACTTAACCCCGCTGAACATCTTTGGGATGCTGGCCACACCTAAGATCTTCTCACCAGACACTAGTGCCTAATCTCAACTATCGTTTTGTGGCTTGGTAAACAAATCCCCACAGCCGTGCTCCGAAATCTAGTGAGACGCCTTTTTTGGAAGTGTGAAGGTTATTATTGGAGTAAGAGTTGGCCTAAATCTAAAACAGTCTAAATACAGTCAAATTTCACATACAACCAAGGTTTATTATAACTCAGCAGTGAGAATCAGCACTTCATTGAAATCATTGATCAACATTGGTATTGGAACGCCTGACCATCACATCCACACACATACCTTATAATGAACCTTGGAAGCTAGCCAAGATTCTTAAGAACCTTATATGATAATAATAATATAAATATTAATATTAACATTAATAATAATAATAATCAAATAGATATGATTGCAAACTAATTTTAACTTTGGGCTTAGGTTTTCTTACAAACAAGACCATGTTGGTTGGAACTTTAATTATCATTGTGCATGAAACATCCCTATAATGTATGTCCTTGATGACTGATTAGGCAATTTTTTTGCCAAACCCAGCTGTTAGTATCTCAAAGTGCGAGGGCTAATCTGATCGACCGTCTGCGATGCTCTTTCAGTTTCATGCTGTTGCAGGCAGCTGCAAGCAGCAGCAAATCGATCACGTGCAAGTAAGCTCACTTTGGTGCGGTCACTATGCCCCCAAACCCAACATGCTGACACCAGCCCCTTCCTTACATCCTGCTGAGAGAGGGCACAGCCGTCTTTCCGTCTTTGCTTTGCACAGAAACAAGGCTGCTCTCGCCTACATGGAGGCTGCCTCAGATTTTCCCTCTGTGTAATTAGCTTCCATTTTTAGCTGGGTTTGTTTTGACGGAGGGCAGAGTGAATTCCCATCGGGGGATTAGAGGTGTCTGGAGCGGAGGAGCTACAGCACATATCTGTCTGTGGAATCTCCTCTTAGAATTCTCCTCTTGTCTGACATTTAGGAGAAAGAAACGGCTGAAAATGGATATTATTTGATATGTTGGAGGGACATTTTAAAGCCAAGGATACATATTAGATAAAACATCCATCCTTCCTTACATGTATCCAGTCAGCTATCCATCCATCCTGTTTTTTGTTTATTTGTTTATTCATTCATCCATCCATCCATTTATTCATTCACCATTCATCCATTTATCCATTTATTCATCCACCCAGCCATTTGCCCATCTGTCTATCCATCCATCCATCCATCCATCCATCCATCCATCCATCCATCGAGCTGAGATTAGAAGTACTCCCTTAAAGGGACTTTTTAAAGGGACTATGTAATGGGAGTGCTCCTAATCTCAGATCGTTACCTGTATTAAAGACACCTGTCCACAGAAGTAATCAATTGATCAGAGTGAATCAATGATCTCAAGGCAGCTGGGATTATAGTCACCAACAAAACACTAAACTGTGAAGGATTGAAATCCTGCAGGGTCCCCCTGCTCAGGAAAGCACATGTACAAGCTTCTTTTGAGTTTGCCAATAAACATCTAAATGATTCAGAGGAAACTGGGCAAAAATCAAGCTCTTTGGCATCAATTCAACCCACTGTGTTAAGGAGGAATGCTGCCTATGACCCTAAAAACAGCATCCCCGCCATCAAACATGGTGGTGGAAAAAGTATGCTTTTTGGCTATTTTGCTGCTAATAGGACAAGACAACTTTGCTGCATCAAAGGGATGATGGACAGGGCCATGTTCCAACAAATCTTGGGTGAGAATCTCCTTCATTTAGCAAGGGTATTGAAAATGGGTTGTGTATGGGAATTCCAGCATGACCATTACTCCAAGGTAACAAATGATTGGCTCAAGAAGAAGCCTAGCCAGTCTCCAGACCTTAATCCCATAAAAAAATTCATCCATCCATCCATCCATCCATCCATCCATCCATCCATCCAACCAACCAACTAATCCACCAGTAAAACTCGCAAGAAACACCCTGCTTTACTGTTGCCTACAGACACTCAATATTCTACTACTTTTCATTGAACTGCCTGTACACTTTGACTCATCAGTCCTAAATAGCTGCTGCCATTCATCTGCACCCTAGTTTCTATGTTTGTGTGCATAACTAAGTTGCTTAGTCCTAAGTCTATGTTTTATAGCTGCAATTCTACCTTGAATACAAATTCTGTCCAGACTTCTCCAGACAGTAGATGGGTGTACCTGGGTCTTACGGTTTTCCGCCAGTCCCTTGCTAATAGCACTGCTAGATATCTTCTAATGTCAAATAAAATAAAGGATGAAATGTCTCTTCTCTGAAGCATTTTGATTTTGTTTTTCAATGCTGTAACAGACGCCTTCTAATGCTATCTGAGATAGTAGTAAAATTGGGATGCTTACTTATATATGCAAGGACGTATATGCAAGAAATTTGCCAATATGTAGTACTGATACACACACACAAACAAACTCACTGATCTACATCATGCACATAATGTTTCCCCTGGACATACACTCAAGACATACACACGGCATTGTATGTGTCTTAGAGACACTGTTACTCAGTAGAAAGTAGCATGCAGCTATGATTTTGTGTGTGTGTCTCCTTCTCACTCCCACTGGTGTCTTCAGCGACACACATTCTCTCAGCCCTCACACTGATCCCATTCTCTGGCCAATAGGCTAGGAGGCAGTGCAGACGTCATTAGCTGCTCTGCTTCGGCTCAGCACACACCACTGGAGCTGCCTGGCTAACATAAAGCCACCATTAACACACACACACACACACACAGCGCAAGAAAGAGAGAGAGAAAGCGAGAGCGCGAAAGAGAGAAAAGAGGCTATTGTAGAGAAGCAGTGTTTAGGAAGATAATGCGGCTGTAGAAGGCTATAAAAACAAAGGGAGGAGAAAAGAAAATGAATGAAGGCTTTAAATAAACATGGAGGGATTTAAGTAAAGAACATACAGTATATACCATATAGACTGCAGAAAATAAAAGGTAATGTAGAAAAAAGTAGCAAATTATAGGTCAATCTACAGTATGTATAAGGTTGGAGAATAAAAGATAGGAAGAAAAAAAGGAAGCAAGCAAAAATATGAATCAATGAACAAATACACAAATAAATAAAAAGAAAAAAAAATACTACAAGAAAAAACGAAACCAATATGAGGGAAGGAAGGAAGGAAGGAAGGAAAGAAGGAAGAAAGAAAGGATTTATTAAGAAATCTTTTCCCAGTGCATTCCAAATTGTTGGTGTTTTAACAAATTAATAAATGGTGGAATTAGAACAGTCGATTAACTAAATGAATGAAAGGAAAGACAGAAGGAGGAAAAGCTTGAAGGAAGAAAAGAAGGATTGGAAGCTTTTCCCTATGGACTCTGGGTTTAAGGTTAATTATTGGTTAAAGGTACAAACTGAATAAGCGAACAATAAATCCACTGTATTCTAACCAGCTTCTGTGGCACATAACACCCAGTTTCAACATCATAGCCTGATGTGAAATGTGTCAGTAATAACATACGCTTTCTCTTCAACTATAAGTGTGATGCAGAAGTTCAGCTCATCCTCCCCAGCGAGCAGGCTCCCAGGGAAACATGGGGCTGTGCTGCATTGTGGGTATCTCTCTATCTCTTTATTTCTTTTTCAACCTGAGACAGAATGTTTTATTTACAGCGGTTAAAGTAGGACACAGCAGCCTTCATAGCCATCTTATCTGAGAGCTTGTATGTTCTCACTCATGAAGTTCTGTATATCGTTTCGGCTTTCTACGCTACATCAGCAGCGTTTCTCATTGGCTACATATATAAACGTAATTATCACATTTGAAATCATTTGGAACCTTTGTACCTTTCTATTATCTGGTCTGTCTTTCCAGCTATCCCTGAAAGCCCACTTATTTTCACTCTATTCTCTTCACTCCAGCTTATTTTTGGAGTATTTTCTCATTTTAATCGCTTTTCCTCAATGACCTTTGGCCTCCTCTCCATCTTATTCTGTTTCTGTTTCCTGTCTATTTGTAATTCAGTGCTTTCAGCAGCTCTTTGCCATGTACAGCCTCTCCATGTCTCCACACAGTCCATTAAACTATTGCAGCCTCCCTTCCTCCATCAGTTCTTGCTTCTTCTTTTTTTCTTCCCCCACCTCCCTCCCTATGTTTCTCTCAGCTCCCAGAGCCAGTGCTTTATTAGTAGACCGATAGTGAGCCAAGCCTGATGGCAGACGGATGGAACGCTGCTGCTCTGCTCTCCAGAATCCTAGACAGGCACACGTGTAGCATCCTCAGCTCAATCAGCCTGATCAGCAGAGGGCTGATTTATCATGCAGGAAGTTGGCCTAGAGGCGGGACATGCATAGGATGCCAATTTTTTTATCAGTCTTGTGTTTCAAACTGGAGATTAAAAAGTCAGTTACCTCGTAGCATTGCATTCAGTTAATCTGTGGTTATCTCTGGAAACGGTCCAGTTACTAAATATGAACACATTATTCAGGATGAACAGATATCATGTTCTGAATAAACACACTCAATGGAAAGCTTAACTTTATACTATGACACCCAGCACCCTGGCAGTTTCCAATGGTTTTTTTTTCAACCTAGGAGAGATTTCTATTGCCAGTAACCCCCTCTTCCCACACCCTAGTGCCACCCTCCCATCACAATGCTCCACCTCCACACAATACACAAGAATTGCAACCTTCATTAAAAAAATAGGGAAAAATACAAATAATAATTACATAATAATAAAAATAATAATAGTTATTATTATTCATTTATTCATTTATTTATTCATCTTCTTTATGCACTTATTCCCTAAATCAGGGTCACAGGGATCTGCTGAATCCTATCCCAGCCTTCTCTGAAAGGGCAAAAGGCAAGAGGGGTGCACCCTGGACAGGTTAAGTATTATTATTGTTATTATTAGAAATCTTGTGTTGCCCCTAAGCATATCCTAGTTTGCATATCCCTAGAAATGTCGCTGCCCAACACCAACCGCATCATCAAAGTTTTTTTTAATTTTCTAGTCATTACCCAGCTGGTCGCTACAAGTACTTTATTTCTCATTAGCATGGTGGTGGCAGCACCGACGTATTCTGAATAAAATAGCTTTTTAGTGGAGAAGTCTTTTTGTTTATGAAGTAGTATAGTAGCATTCACAGAAGCTATTCTGGATCATTGAGTGACGCCACCACCATATACAGAGCTGTGTGGCCAACAAAAGTACCTCTGTATGACAGTGTTTTCTTTTTCTTCATGTTTCACGGCGGTTGGCAACAAACGTTTCGGTGCATTACTGCCACCTTTTGCCCAAGACAGTGACGTTAGGAACCAATCACTAGGCTGGCACAATTTAATTGATGCTGATTTCCAAATTAGCGTGCTAACACAACCATAACAATTCAGTACAGTTTGCAAACTGTTGCAGAAGAATTTTAATTTTTACCTTATTCAATTAACAGTTTGGATATCCAGAAACAATTTGTATTTACTTTAGATCATTATTAAATAGGGGTGTAACGATTCACGTATATATACTGTACCGGTTCAGTGCACATGTACTAAATGTAGTCTTTGTTACTGTATTTTTTTATGACTAAAAGCTTATATATATATATATATATATAATATGTAATATGTATATATATATATATATATATGTATATATATATGTATATATATATATATATATATATATATATATATATATATATATATATATATATATATATATATAGTATATATAGTATATCGACACAATCCATTTACAGTTATAATTTGGAAACAATTCTCTCAAAACATAGTAAGGGCCCCAAAATCATCTCAGATCCCAGAGAGTTTTAATTAGTTTATTAGTTTCAGTGTAGTAAAGCTTCATTTAACGTAGAGTAACTGATAGCCTGATAGCCTGTTAGCTCACTACAGTTACAAAGCAGCTTGCCTAACACTGGGTATCGGCTAGGTGTTTGCTCGTTAGCAGACCCTTTGGACTTTTCGTGTGTTTAATAAAACTTTTTTAAAAAATTGCACATTTACCACACAATCATGTTGTAGAACAGTTTGGCAGACTAGTTTAGTGATGTTCCTGAGGTCAATTTTTGCATTTGATTGGTCAGAAGATGTGAGCTAATTTAATATATCACTTTGGCTGAAAAATAAATGATAGCTATTTACCTATATGTTATTAATAACATTATTGCTTTTAATTACAATAGTTTCTATATCTAAGCTTGTGTACGAGACAATACAAATAAACTAAACTTAACATAAAAACAGATCAAGAATAAAATGTGTTGTGTAACAAACAAATGGATCCGCTGTATTGTTCCACGCTTGGTACACCTTGGTATGTATTATTTCTGTGTATCAGCATGTTGACTTGAATATAGATGAAGCCTTGATTATTGCCAGACTTTGCTGCTACAGCATAGAGAAATTCTTTACATCTCATATTCCAGCTTCAGAGGTTGAGGATAGGACACTAGTTTGAAGAGCATCGACTAATTAAATAAAGGTTTTACTAATAATTATCAGTATATATATATTTTAGAAACTACTAAAAAATATCTTGTCCCTGCTCTGGAATGAGGTGTAAAGAATGTAGTTATAGAATCTTAACACATTTATATAACTATAATCAAACCACATTACATAATAGTCGATTCCACGCTTATTAAATATATATATCATACATATTATTTTAGCTAGTATCAACTACAGTGATTATGCTTCCACCCATTATAACCTTATACCATATGATCAGTTAAAGGAAATCATTTCCATAATAATTAGCTGTGGTATAATTATTCAGGTTAAAGTGGTACGGCGGGCTAAGTTATAAAAAGGAGAGATGAAGTGTATCATGGCTTGTGTAAAATGGGTAAACTTCTGAGGCCTCCCCGGTTCTGTTTCAGCTACAGACATTGATTCACAGGACTGACAACCTTATTATGCACCGCGCCTATTATTGATATTACTCTGAGCTCGGTTGCCATGACCACCATGCAAGAGACATTTAATTTTCTCTCCTCCATCATCATTATCTATGAGACCATCTGTTGTGCAAAATGAATTCAGCCTCATTTGCATGACTGATAAGCACATTCTTTATCTATTTAACAGAAGGTCATATGCCAGAGAGAGGTACACGAGCAGCATTAACATGAATGTTTATTTTCGGTGGGTTTCTTTCTCACAGTCTGTAAATGGATGCATACTTGTGGGTATGTGTGTAGAAATTTATGTATATATATATATATATATATACTCTCACACACACACACTGTATGTTGAGTATATAGCTAAAGGTAAGCTGTGAGAGGTAAGTACATGCTAGAAGCGTGAGTGTATGTTAGAGATGTGAGCTGTGTGTGTGTAAGCTAGAGGTGGACTATAAAGCTTTAAATTGAACTAAATTCATAAAATCTGCTTTTATTAACCATTAATATTCATTCATCAGTATCGGCTTGGTCAGGGTTATGCTTGGTTTATATTGGGCGACAGATCCAGCTATAAAACACTGCAAAACCACTAGGATTAAATAGCAACTGTGCAACAGCTCTAGGGCTTGTTTGGGACAATTCTAAACTGACCATTTATCAAACATTTGCAGCTTTTTACATTTCTCTTTTGTAAAGCTTTGGCATTCATATGTAGATTTCTGGTGTTTTTTCAGTGATTATTTGGGCTTAGTTTAAATGATGGGGGAAGTGATAGCCTATTGGTTGAACTAATTGTTGGACTGCTAATTGGAAGATCAGGGCTTGATTCCCAGCATTACCAAGTTATCCCCACTGGAAAATGTAAATGAATATATATAAGATTAACAGTGTTGAGTAACGCATACGTTTTTCAACACTGTCTAAAAACTATTTGGGCTTATCTACACATAAACTGATCTGTGTGTGTGGAGGTGCTATTGCGCTCCAGGTGACCCGGGTTTGATTCTAGCTCGTGGACTTTCTTTTTTAAGATTTCCAAAAATATGTGGAAAATTGCCATAAAATACTTTGTAGAAAATATATATTAGTAGATATATATTTTTTGCCAACTTTATATTTTATCAAATATTTTATATTTATATTTTTTTAACAGATGGGTTTATATGTGCTCGACCCTTTAATGTTTGTTTAATGTATTTGTTAATGCAGTGCTTTTTTCTTTTACTGTACCTGGGATTGCTGTTTAAAGAAATCCTCTTGGAAAGGATACCCCCTTCTGTATTGGGTCAGGTCTAATCTATTTGCATTACATATGGACACTCTTCTCATTTGGACCTTGGGTCTTTAAATGAGACCCACGTCTGGAAACTGAGCCAAGTCTATAATTAGGATAGAATTATCTACTGTAAAGTCCCAACCTCCTGGCAGATGCAACCATTGTGGATCTACAAAAAGGTAAAAAGGTTATATATATAAGCTGCAATAACATAAATTAAATAAACACATTACTAACCTTTTTACAAAAGCTGAAGACTCTGCGTGTACATTAATATGCTAAAGACGTAATGATGCATGAGACGCAACATAACCAATCAGAGAAACAGATTTTATTTTTCATAAAAAATAAACACATCATCTGTAATTACTTGTTTTTATTAAATTAAAAAAATTATGAAAGGTTTAAATTATTTAATTAATTATTTTGTGTATACGTTAAATGAATTTACAAAAATCCAGGGGGGCACAAAAATCTTTTTGGGGGGCACATCCCACGAGTGCCACCGCTTGCCGCCGGCCCTGTAGCTACTACGGAGTATAAAATTTTAACCGATGCCAAACATTTTTCCTCAGTATGACTGGCCCCCTTCAGGATTATGCTTATACTCAATTTATTGCTTGATACATAAAAACCCTAAAGGTGCTGTGAAATTCAAACTTATTTGCTTCAATAAAGCTAATAAGAACAAATCCTAGTTAGCATTGTGTATGAAAAATGCCAAAATGTTCTGTATTGGCTGACTTATAATTAATTTATTCAGAATCACTGATGGAATGTAGCATGGTCTGGGAGTGTATCATACCTAGACGTTGTTTTGTAATTGGTCAGACAAGGTGAGCCATTTAAATAAGAAATCAGGGCTTTGTACCCAGTGAAGTTAAAGTGACAAATATTGACTGGTTATTGTTTTTTCTGTCTCTATACGTACCCTGGAGAAGATTAAAGCATAAACCCAAACTTAGGGACGTGAACCGTAATGATTCGTGTTGCATGTGGAGGAAAGATTTGCTCTCGTCTTTGTTTAGGGACTCATCGTTTTTCTGTAGCAGAGAGGAAACGGCCTGGCAGCATGGACCGGGTGATTCTTAAGCCTGTTATCTCTCGACTTCACAGCGGCGCTGCTTTGGCGGAGTTCAAAGCCCAGAGTGAGGGAGGACATTAATTAGCTGTGGCAGGCTGAGCGCAGTGCCGCTGTTCTACGTGTTCAGCCGAGGGTTACACACAGGTTTGAGTGGAGAAGCTACAGCACCACAGTGTTACTCTTTCTTGTAGGACGCATTCAAGATTCCCGGATAGTAGGTTAAATACAGTGTTGCAGAAATGTGCATACACTACCTAGTCACACACACACACACACACACGTGTCTCTGCCCCAGAGATCACAGGGCCTGTGGGAGGCAGTGATGCTGACAGCAGACAGTCTAGAACTCTGTCACACACATTTATACAGAACGAGAGAGAGACAAAAAGAGAGAAAGAGAAACAGTAAATTCAGTCTAAAACATACAGAAGAGTAATTACTTACAGTATATACTACCTGCCTTGTACATCTTTCGCTTTCTTGCTATTTTTTACACACACACACACACACACACACACACACACACACACACACACACACTGTAAAATAGCAGTAGGCTCTGGATTCGATGCTCTTCCCCAGCCTCTAATTCACCACTCTTCCTTTGTCTCCGTGTGTGTGTATGGGTGGAGAGCTGCAGGCTGTGGATGTGAGAGGCATGATGCTGAGAGTAAGCTTCACTCCTCCATCACATGCACATGTTCGACTCTTTAGCAAAGCAACTGCTATGACTCACACAGCTCTCCACTCTCTCTCTTACTTCCTCTCACTTCTTCTTTCTCTCTCTCTCTCTCTCTCTCTCGCTCTCCATCCCTCATTTTCTCCTTGTCTGCCGCTCTCTTCCACGGTATCGTTTCTGCCGTGGCGGCCCCTATCCTTGCTTTCCCTCGCTCCGCCTCATTGGTGCTGCCCCCATTTCTTCTCTTTTTTCCCCTCTCCCTCCCTCCCTCCCTCCCTCTGTTTCTTTCGCTCTCTCTCCTCTGCTCAGCTCCAGGCCCATTGGTTGCCTGCCTTCAACCATTATCTCTCGCTTCCCTCTACCGACTGTCTCCGTCTCTCTCTCTCTGTATCTCCCTTCTTGCCTCCTGCACACCCATCAGTACTCAACTGTTAAAAAAATGATTTGCATTCAGCAAAAGAAAGGAACTTTCCAGCGTGTGCTGTAAATGAAATAGTACGGGTGAGAACGTGTGTGCGAGAGAAGACGACTCTGGACGAAAGAAGAGCGGGAAGACAATCGAGGCGATAACAACAAAAAGTTTGCTCGAAGACACCGTTTTACGACTGGTGAGTCCTTTCAGTTTCTTTTTGACTTTCTTTTTGACTTGTCCGATCATTAATTATATTTTTATTAAATGCACTTCCTTGCAGAAAGGATCTCTTGTGTATAGTGGAATGTATTTGTTCAAGTGTCATGCAAATGCATAGTTTTAGATTACATCATTTCTCTACCATACCATCTTTGACAGCTACTCACTGTTGTCTTATGCTAGTTTTCCTACACTTCACACTTTTCCATTAGACGTCCGAATCTCGTTGTACTCCGTCAACTTTCTTCCCTTTAGAGAACTGTAGAGAGAAGTGAACTTGGCAGAAGATGCTCTCAGGTCACAGTTCTTTGTGCGTTCTCTCCAGAAGCTTCTGTGAGCTTGGTGATGTTTTTGCAGTAGGTCACCACAGCACTGTCATCTGTATGCTTCAGTGTGCCACTTATTGGTCCCTGCAGTGCAAACGGGGGCAGATTTTGATTATTCCTTTATTGCTTTGGGAGTTGCCAACATGTCTGCACACCATGTGAGAGCTTTTGGGAGGGCTGAGGGTAAATAAAACACTTTTGGAAGTAAGCACTGCCTTTAGAAAGAGAAGCAGTTGTTTATACCAATGCTGACTGGCTCAGTTTTATATGTATAACGAAAAGATATTTTCCGTTTTTTTTTATTGACAAGATCTTGTGTAGTAATTATATCGTACGTATATTTGAATGCACTTTTTAATAGTACTCGCAAAATCAAATAAGTTAAACAAATACCGAGTAATAGATAACTCTGTAAAGTAAGCACTGCCTTTAGAAAGAGAAGCAGTTGTTTATACTGATGCTGAATGGCTCAGTTTTCTATGTATAACGTAAAGATTTTTTTCCTTTTTTTATTGACAAGATCTTGAGTAATAATTATATTGTACGCATATTAGAATACGCTTTTTAATAGTACTCGCAAATTAAAATAAGTTAAACGAATGCCAAGTGATAGATAACTCTGTAAAGGTGTTTTATAACTTTGACGACTAATAAACATTCAAGCTCAAATTTAACGCAAATCAGGATCCTTGATCAACTCTAAGCTGTGCTCTATCTCCAAACTGTGTTCTCTCATATCTGTAACTCTATCTGCAGGATGTAAAGTGAAGTGTTGTAATCTGGCCATGAGACAAAGTGCACTTTAGTGAGTGCTAATGGTTCGTGCAGGGGTAGCGGTAAGCACTTGGTTGCAGTGTGAAAAGGTTGTACGCGTGGCTCTGTTATCAGGATCATTTTAACAGCGAAAACTTTTCAGCAGGACGTATTTCAGGTGGCGGGAACGCAGCCGGGATGAGCATGTATCGAGTCAATAGCCAATAACAAACGTTACAGATATGAATGCTGCACGTGGAGTCCTGACATGCTCACCAGCCACTTTTACAGGAACTTAATAGGAACCATGAAGCTTTGAAGATTAAAAAATCCCTCTTCTACTGTAGCATTAGATTCTTGTTTAACCTGACAAAACTGGAATTCGTCATGGTCCTCTTCTCTTGTCGTCGGAAGGTTCATCATGTCGTGTGTTTTGAGATGTTTTTCTGCTTAGCATATTTAAAAAGAGGGATTATTTAGGTTATGCTACCTTAAACTTAACCTTTCTTTTCTCAGCAAGGCATTTCTCACTCAGAACTGCCTCCTTCTTTCTTGTTTGTTTTGTTTCGTGAGGAGATTGTTAGTGTCTGACAAAGCTCAAAGTACTTAGCCTTTCTTCCTTGCTCAATCTCACAGAAATCACTTTCTTACTTTACTGTAATGTTTTATTAGATATGTACTAAAATATATATAATAAAACTCTCCACCCATGGCAGCATAATTTCATGCACTGGAATGCATATTGTTTTAATTTGTCAGTAAACTGTACGTCTTCCGATCTAGATTGAATATCATAATCATTCTTTACCAGTGGTTAGCTAATATTCTTAGCAACTTTTCCAAAATTTGTATTTACCTTCTTAAGCAAACAAAACGGGGTCTAAAGTAAATAACTTGTGTTTATTTGCAAACATTACAAAATTCTCTGCCGTGAGGCAGCACGGTGGCTTAGTGGTTCGATTCCCAGGCAGGGACTTTTCTGTGTGGAGTTTGCATGTGCTTGCGTGGGTTTACTCTGGGTTCTCCGGTTTTCTCACACAGTCCAAAAACATGTATGTTAGGTTGATTAGTGATTCTAAATTGCCCATAGAAGTGAGTGTGAGTGTGTGTGGCCCTGTGATGGACTGGCGACCTGTCCAGGGTGCACCCTTTCAGAGATGGCTGGGATAGACTCCAGCAGATCCCTGTGACCCCGAATTAGGGAATAAGCAGGTATAGAAGATGAATGAATGAATGCATACATAAAATAAATTGGTAATTTTACTTTAAAAGAAACAGATTTTAAAGAAAAAAGACTCTAAAAGAACAGTTTTCTTAGGACTTAGGACTTGAGTTAGCAATAAATACATTTTATTACTATATATTTTCCTGGTTAAAACCTGCCAACAGCTATCAGGATTGTGGAACATTTTTTAAAATATTGTTTTAATATTTCTAAAAACAGACATAGGGTTCTGAAAACAGGTTAAAAAAGAATTTGAGAAATATTCAAAGTTAAAGCGTGATGTGTTTGTTGGGTATTTTTTAAATAAGGTTAGTAAGATTCTATATGAATCAAAAAAATACTGTAGCATGACATGACAAATGAGTGGAGCTTAAAGCATTCTAGAAAAGCACTGAAATTTTCCTCAATGATATTTTTATGCGAAAAGAAAAGCAGGAATTTGATGGTCTGATGACTAGTCTCACCATATGACAATCCTGAGATGCCAAAGAAAAAAACTGACATCTACCTTCATGCAAATGCAAAGACACTAGTGTGGGATATAAATAGTCCGTAGCAGCAGTTAAGAGCTTCTATTGCACTGCTACATAAAATAATACTGTCATAGCATAGAATTTAGACACAATGTCTTTGTTTTGAATGAATCTTGGTAGGGAGACATACAGTTTGCCATTGCTTCTGACTTACTTAATAGGCTGGATTTTATTTTAATGCTACAGTTTCGACCTGAAGTGTTATCAATCGTGTTTGTGTAAAAATCACACCAGCAGAAAATTGCGCAATTAGCAGTCGCTAAGGATTGTTTACGGCCAATGACTGCGAATCTTATTTTATTATAATAGTTCATTATTTAGACGTGGCTGGCAGCATGGTTCGTGTTTCTGCTAGAAAACTTGAGTTAACATCCTCAATCTGTTAATATAAATGAGGTATTCGTTTACTATTTCAAATTTGTTGATTTATTTATTTGACTAATGGGGCAATTTGGGACATCATTGTGGAAAATAAATCATAATGGCAATATGGTTGAAAATTGGAAAGAATTAGCACAATTATTCATGCAAAAAGTTAGATGGTTTTTTAAAAATTTCGAATCATCTGCATGGCATCAGATCGAATACCTCCATACAGTTTATGCGAATTATACTAATATTTGACTGATTTTTTTGCATGATTAACATTGTATGACTGGAAAGCGATTTAATTTTTCCGATGTGTCGAGAATTTGATATGAAACTCAACCTTGTCGATATGTTGAGCTAATCAGCTCAGGTGGAAGGATGGACTGCTTCTGGCTGAAATGACAGACTTATCTCACGCTCTTGCTGAGCACAGGAGAGCGCCTCACACCTGCTGAGTGTGTGTCATGCTGAAGAGACAGAGCAATGTGATTAAATTATGTAGGGATAGCCCTCGGTCGCTGTGACCTGAGTGCCGGAAAAACCCTCCCATCTCAGGTAACACTCGGAGACTGCAGTCATAACACACTCAGTTAGACTGAAAGAGGAAACACGGGCTTAGCTCAGTAAAACATTCCTATGAGTCCAGAAGACCAGGTTGTGTTTTATCACAGGTATTAGGGAATGTCTGTAGATTGGTATGTACTGTGTGAGACTTTTCTTGGTGGACTGGGTTGTTCAGGCTCATTTAGGCTTCGTTTTTTTAATTTATTTTTGTCTGGTTTTAGACTCGAGTCTGTGTTTGTGCAGGGTTGTACGGAGGTTTCTATAAATACCCTGGTCTCAAAATGGAAATTGATTGGGGGATTTGGGGATGAATTCCCACAAGACAATTTTGATTTTCCTGACCTACATGTGTGCATTTTAAGATGTTTTTAAGGCTCATAAATTGGATAACAATATAGGTGTAATACTAGGTTTAATAAATATTTTAAAGGTCATTTTAAAAGAAACATTTTTAATCAAATGTCAATGCAATTTATCCCAGCGGCCGTACATGCACATTTCAAGTCCCGATCGTCTCCCAATATGAAATCAAAGTCATTGAAATGATCACATACATAATTCTAAATGGCAACATTAGACAAAGGTTTATTAGTTTACATCCCTGAATATGTCTGTCGGTTGTTTCTATCATAAAACCTGTCTCAGATGTTGATCAGAATTTTTACACTCAGCGCCTGTGAACATAAACCCTACCTTCTTTGATTTGATTGGATATCACAAATGCTTTGACATTCATGGACACTGTAAGACCACTGAGGTATCTCTGATAAGGAGATCTGTTATCTTGGCTTTTTATCCTTGTAGCACTAAAGCAGAATTAATATGGGGTTATTATATTACAAACTTTGTCATTGGAAAAATATGATGTCCGGTCCACTGGGACCTCGGTGTTGGGAACAGACCTACATTTGTGTATTAAGACTTTTCTCTGACTTGAATCAGATCTTTTTGGTTCTGACCAATGGCTTTTGAATGTAAAATGAAACTACTAGATGTAACCCAATTATAAGCCAATGTCATAAAATTTTTTAAGGAATCATATAAAGTATATTGATGGTGTTCAGTCTTAAACTTGTTTCATGTCAGTTTTATTTGGGCTTAAAAAAAAAAGCTAGTCCTGGTCTTGGGTGTTATTGAGACAAAGATGGTTTAATGCCCAGTTGATTTCGAAAATTACAAATACTATCATCCAACAAAAAATTAAAAAAAGGTAGGATTTAAAAAACATTTTGTAATTCTGAATAACTGAGTGTTTGGCTTTCTGAGTCAAAACACAGTAGAGCACTTTACGTCATTAAATCAGTGAAAAGCCAAAAATGAAGGCGGCTCAATCCTCAAAATCAAATGATAGAGTGTCAATATTTACTGTTCCGCTGGGAGGGAGCGGGTTATCCGAGCTCAGGCGCTGATACTTATCGGTTTCCAAGCATGAAGGCCAGATGAATGATTGAGTCCATGCTCTCTGTGCACACCCTTAAAACTTCTCCTCTATTCGCTCTTCCTCAAGAAAAGAGAGCCGTCGACTCGATGCCAATCTGCAGAGGGAGAACATGATGTATATCCACACGGTGCAGACAATTAAAAATCAATCTGGACTTTGGTGCTGGGCTATAATAGGAAGTGCAGAAAGCGGAGAGGAGGCTGATTAATACCGGCTCTCACCTTGTGCCATAACAAGCCCCTACAGGCGTTCAGCACACACGCACACACACACACAAACTCACAGCTCACCTGTGTTGGCTGCCACCACATTCGCAATCATACACTGCCGGGAAACAGTGGGATTTGCATGAGTTATCCTCTCTGTGGCCGTGTGATAGCAATGTGCCGAAGGTGAATCCCAGCAAGACTTTCAGTAGTTTGGTCTCTGAAACCACGGCCATGACCACAGAGCTTCTAAAGCTTTTACATTTCAAAATTGCTGTAGGTCCTAAGCATTTCTATAAGTAGGACCCTTTTATAATCCGTGTTGGTGCTGAGCTTAATTTACTTGCAGCTGAAAAAGAATCACATGGACATGACATTAGAATAGTCACATGATTCATAAGTAAATTTTACATTTTAATTCATTTTGTCTGTCTTGAATTCAGTTTATTTTGTCAATTAAGGAATAGAGTTTCACTTTTTTCACATGTTTTTTTGTCATTTTTTGTGATTTTCCTCATGACTTATTTATTTTTTGTTATCTTTGTTTTATTTTACTTTTTTTTGTATGTGATTAATTTACAGTACATTTTTTGTGATCTTTAAAAATTATTTTTTATGTATTTTACTTATTTAATATACTTTTGTTATTATCTTATACATGATAATATCTTATAATAATGAATTTTGAAATATTATTTTCAATATTTTATGTGACTTCCTCATTTCACATTAATTAGTTTTGCGATTGGTCACTTTATTTCTTTTGTATTCACATTTTGTTTTCACAATTAAAACAATAATCAACATATATTTTAATCATGTGTCTTCATTCACATGGAATTGTTTTTCATAATTCATTTGGCATGTAACATACCGAAACATTTTTACATACTTTACATTTTTAATAATCACATGTTAAAAAAACATGAATTTGTATGTGATGGACATGTAATGTAGTTAGTCATAAAGATTTCTGCACAATTTTTTCTGTAACCCCCCTATAAACTGTGATGCGGTGTGGAGGATTTTTTTACATCCGAAGTTATTACCGGATGGGAGCACACATCCCTGGTCATGTGACCTGCAGCCCCTATTATCACCACATCATGAGCCTGGCACGCAGCCACCCGCTTCTCTCCTGCCAGACTCACACGTACTGACATCTGTCATTAGCACTCAGCTCAGACGCTGGCACCGCCATCTTTATCTACAATTGCAGACGCAGACCTGTCTTTTATTTTAGTTCTGCAATCTTTTTTTTATATCAGAGTGGAGGGTATGTATGGATCTTAAAATCATAAAACCATTACAAGATTCTTTAGAAATTCTAATTTTAAACTCCCAGCTGGATTTTTAACCTCTTTGTCTTGCTGTCGATGACATTGGTGGTACGTGTCCCAGCATGACAAAAAAAAAAAACAGAAAAAGAAGAGGGGTACAAAGTGAAGCGATGGCAAAAATAATTCATTCCCAAGCAGAGCTGAGGAAAGCAGCGCAATATTGGAAAATGATTACAAAACACACATCCATTATTCATCAGGCACATTGGTGAGGGCGCATGTCTCTTATTTATGCCTGCTCTTTAAATCCGATTTGTCTGTTTAAATCACTGTAAAAGGTTTCGGTCACATTCCAACAATATTGTTAGATTATTTCACTGCCTAATAGATAATAAATAATGTCAGGTGACACTGGACAGGATGGAGGCCACCTGAAGTGCTCTTTTAAACTTGGAGATAAAATTACAGATATTTGTAGATATTTTATGCAAGACAAAAATCCATACCCTGAATTGCGTTAGCCATAAAACTTAAAATTTTAATGTGTTTATTGTGAACTGTCTGGATTGATTTGTATGTTATGTTATGTTATTGCAGGTCTTACAGGGATTGAAGCAAATGTTGGAAAAATTGCAGGTGTTTGATATTACGAAAATAGTTTTATTGTTCCAAAAAAATCATTTTTTAGTACATCGAAGACAGCAAATTGGCTAATATCAATAATACATGTTATCTGTGCTCTTTTGTCCAATAAAAGCGAAGCTGCTTTATTTTGGATCTAACTCTACCCGTTCAAAAGAATGAAACATTCCAAAAACACTGAAATATTGCAGACAACAGTAAGTGGAGTGCACTTATTGTTGATTGTAGGTCTTTTCAGTGTGTCAAAACTTTTTTTTTTGAGTGCAGACAAAAAAAAAAGCTGTCTAGGTGCGAACAGGGTTACGTTTAGATATTGATTCATTCATGCGCTTTTCATTTGCCTTTCAGGGAGGTTTGACAGCTGCATGTTGACATTTGTTAAAGTGACTCATTTGGCACCTGGGTGACCGCAATCACACAGCAATCGGCCAATACATGGATCAGATCAAACTCTTTTACTGGTTTAGAAGTATGTAAAAGGGTCTACTTTACACACTTGGTAAATTGGTAGCCTAAATACTGTACAAACATAACAACTTGATGTGTGATGGTTAAGTAAAGAAAGTAAAAAAAATTATATTTGCTTAATTGAATAACTAAATGCGTAGACATGGAGATTGTGTGTATATGTGTGTGTGTGGTGTTTTGAACAGGGATCTCAGGCTGCCCTAGTTGACCTGCAGTGTCCAGACAGAAAGGTGTAAGCAGGTGCTCTGTCATAAGGCCAGCTAATGAATCAGTTTATCGCTTCCCTCCAGGGCAGCGAAGGGCTCATGTTCTGCCCTCTACCACTGAGTCAGCTCTCCCAACTGTAAACCTGAGCACAGGAACACACTACAAAAACACAGACATTTGCACCCATCGAGCTTCGACTGTGCGCTCTGACAGGCTCACAAACACTCTCCTGTCTAAAGTAGATGGCAGATTGTATTAAAGATATCAAACGGTAACACAATTGCTAGCACAGAGGAAGTATATATGTATATATATATATATATATATATATATATACATACACATATACATATACATATATATATATATATATATATATATACACACCACACAAACAGGGCATTTATTCAAAGCAAATATTAAGGAGCAAAATAAGCCCAAAGCAGACAGAGAGGCAGGCACAGAGACGAAATAGAGAGCCAAGGGTGCATCGTCAGCGGTTTACGCAGGAGGAGGGTGAGCCCGCCAGGTGCAGGCCGGAATTGCCCTATTTACAGGAGCTACCACTGTCCTCAATTACTCTCCCACAGCACACTTCACCTCCACACAGTCAGCCCTTTTGTTTGCCCAAAAAGAGATATAATTCAACACTATATCAAACAACACTAAGAAAAAACTTGTACTAACTTATGCATGAAAATAGTCCTCCACTAAAGTAACCAAGCTTCTATTATTAAACTTTTAAACGTTTCGTCTTGTTTCATTCTAATTCCAATTCTAGACACACTGCTTTGCTAGTCGTCTGTGTGTTCTGTCCACTCGCTGCATCTCCCATGCCCAATCCGCTCCCCTGCTTGGCTTTGACCCAGTTATTTCAGCACTGCCCAATGTTTTATGCTCTGTTCAGTTCCAAAATAGCTCAATCCAGTGAAACCTGGTGAGATCATTTACTTCTTCCATAAAGACACTAATCGTTTTCCTGGCTGAGCCCTGCGTTGAAAAATTTCGATAAAAAAAAAATCCACTATATGACTAAAAGTTTAGCCAGCAAAGTATATCTATATCAGACAATGTGTCTTCCACCAAACTGTTAAAAAAAATGTGGAACTGCTATAATGTCTTTATACACTGTAGAATTAAGATTTTCATATGGTAGTGTGGTACATGAAGTAGTAGACGATGTGATATGGTTAGTGTGAAAGAACTAGAATGTTTGGCACAGAACCCTAAACTCAACCACGCTGCACATTTTTGAGATGAAATGAAACACTGACTGCATCCCAGACCTCCTAACCTGACATAAGTGTTTGATCTAATACCGTTAGGGCTAAATGAACAAACCCATATAAAGAAATACTATAGTATAGTATAATACTGTGGTAAATACTGTAGTGTTCAATTCTAGTCATTTGTTGTGGCAATTGTTTAACAATTGTTATAGTAACTTTACTACAGTAAAATAGACAAATAACCTCGTTAATTACTAATGTTAATTTTCTACAAATATACTGTGTGTCACAGTAAAGCAAAAAATAGGTCAACACAAGAAACACAAAATCTAAAATAAATAAAATCAAACATGTTTCACAAACTGTTCCTTTTTTGTTGCTTATATTGTTGAAAGCCTCAGCTGCATTATTTCACTTTTGCCGACTCAATAATGTGACATATGCAGTATAACTCTATGTATAATACTTTTGTCTATGTAGTGTAGCCGCAGTACAATGTTAATAGGCGGTTAATTGTGTAGGGAAAGAATTGAGTAAGATAAGCTTGGTATACAGGTAAAAAATACAGAATCTCCCATTTGTATAGTTTTGACATTATAAGTAATGTTTTAGAGCTCATTACTAGTTAGCATACATTTGCGGAAACGCAAAGCCAGATGTGTTTAACTTCGCAATCATGCTGGCATCTTCCTTACACAGAAATCGAAAGCATAGGAGGTTTACATCTTATAAAAGCTTGAGATTTCTTGTGTGTTCCACACCATGTATAGATGTTCTTAATGAATATTTTATAAAGATGTCTTCAGCAGACGATGCTTGAACAATACAGCACAATCGCTTTGTGTTTTATTTATTTCATTAATGGCAGTAACACTATCCCTCAAAGCCGTTTCTGATTGCAGGGTTTAGTCAGGATTGTGGTGAGACCTCTTTAGCTCTTGGCTTTTGGATGTCTGTGTATAAAGCAGTGAGGTGTCGGGGCCCTGGATGTACTGTATCTTTTTAAGCATAAAAAAGCGGCCCAGTATATACTGTGGATCTATAAATATGTTATATACAGTACGTTTTTTAAACCAGATGAAATTCCTTGGATTTTAAACCCAACCAAAAATCAGCTTCTGGAATTATTTCACAAGGTCCCAAATAGCACTTAAATATGTCTCCTATAAAGAATTATTTGACTAATACAAGCATGATATAATTATTAGTAATAATTATTCAGGACAGATTCTGCTTGAATTACTTTACCCAAAATTGTTGCGGTTGAGGGTAACATTGTCAAACTTTAGATTCTTAGACACAAACCTAAGGGGCATCTAAGTAATCACAATTCACTTGGAGGATTTGGAAAGAAAACCCCTTTTTTTAATTTATGTTTAATATATTCCCCCTATTAGGGGACAATACAAAACAAATTAATTAAATTCTTTCTTCTTAAGTGTCCACTTACATATGGTTTATTACCGTCTACTGTATAGTGTAATATAAAAAAGAAATTCAATGTAGAATATGGACACCACCCAAGTAAATGCAAAAAAAAAGCCTTTAGGATAACAGATTCCGCTAACAGTTTAACTAGCTGCACTTGCTCTATAGAGAAAAAAGAACTTTTTATAAGGAAGTAACAATAATTTAATCATCTTAAAATAATAATTGGATTAAAATTGCTAACAATGTTCATGTTTCATGTATTTATTAATAAAGATAATCATTTTCTATAAGTATAACTTTTACTGTAACTAACTGAAGTTACGAATAATGTTTTTAAACAAGCATAACAGAAAATAGTCCGTGCTGTCGTTATTTTGTAGTAGCGATGCATTCTTTTTTTCTCAAATAAAAGTCATGTGAAAAATCTTGAATTATGTGGAAAATAAAACATTCAAACTAAATAAACAGTATGAAAATCACCAAAAATAATGTTAAAACACATGAAAAGCTGTGAAAATAGCTAATATAAAAAGGAAAAGTAGAATTGTATAAAATAAACGTAGTGGAAAAATTACTATACCCTGAATGAATATTAAAATAAATTATGTAAATATTTATATAATTATTATATTTATATAAATGTTTACCAGATAAAAATGTAATCTTTTTTTGTACTTAGATTTTTATCTATCTATCTATCTATCTATCTATCTATCTATCTATCTATCTATCTATCTATCTATCTATATATAGGTAGTTTAAGATTATGTGGGTATGTTTACTATGTACTACGTTGTAAATCATTTTTAAATACTACTATTAAATTAATTAATATTAATTAAACAAATGCATTGATAGAAACTCAAAACTATTGTCGAAAAAAATGTAACACCCTTTGATGAACCCTGCTAAGAATTCACTAAGCTTGATTACACTATTAAATGATATACTATAGAAAGGATACCAGAGTACATGCATTACTATTTTCTACTTACAGCGTCTGATACTTGAGACTTTAAAAACCATATGTGTCCATTTCTCTCCTTTTTGTGCATTATTATATATTAGAGATAAACGGATAAAACACATTCGGGTGTCAAGTATCTTCAGGACATACCCGATATTAAATCTACAGTTATCATCACTTTAAGTGCTATAAAAGCTCATGTATCATAGGCAGTAGACTATGCATTGTGGCCTAGATTAAAGAACACATTCTTATTGTACAGGGGCATTTTGTTGAATTCCCGTTCTGTACAAATGCATTTTATGGCTGACTGCTCCTGCTGTGACACCACGGTGGTGGAGGCAGTGAAATTTATGGTGCGGTTCCAACCTCTGGTACTGGTGGTGTTGGCTGGCTGCAAGTGTCAATCATGTGCATAGTGCTGTGTTGCTGCGCTTTACCCTGCATGGCTTGCGTGACTGCAGGGCCACAACTGTCATGCAGAATGTGTTGATATTAAATAACATTCACTCTACTTTATCTCTCCCTTTGATTCGCTGTCTGGCCTCGATGCTGACCTCTTGATTCTCCGCTTGTAAGTTAGGACAGCACGCATCGCATTTATATGACTGAGTGCTTTAAAAATATTGTCACAATAACTGCATAATGGACTTTCAAGGGTCCCTGATGCAGTTCAGATGTACAAAATAGACAGACTGCTTATTTAGTTGCAAAAGTAGAGATACGACTAAACCAATACCGATATTGAAACCCTGAGTTTTGGCTAATGTTGATAAAAATAATCAAAATTGATTAAAAAAAGCAGTTAATTTCATTTGGGTTTGTTTTGGATATCATATTGGCACTATTTCTTATTAAAAATATTTTCCTCTGAAGATTTACTTTTTACTGTAGCAGGATGTCTGAACATGTTGAGGATTGTGTGTGTGTGCGCGTGTGTGTGTCCAAGTCTCAAGTCCTCAGCATCTCATCCAGCTTCACATGAATAAGCAGAGCTAGTCTGCATGTATAATGAAGCGTTATGTTCTGTGCTGATAATAGACAGAAACAATGTTTTTTTAAAGGCGAGCAATGAATTCCTGATGAAGTGTGAAAAGACTGATTAAAATGACTGTGATGGCAAGCCGCAATCATCTGTCGCTCACTCGGAATGGAGGTAGAGAAGGAAAGGGAGTATCTGTGGATGCCGTCCATCCTCGCTAAATGGCGATGATGTGTTTGGGTTTTCTCCACTAGCTGTCTCTTTGATAGTTATTGCGTAAAACAGAGACGCGTATGCGACGCCTCGTATTCTACTGAGGTGGAATGCTTGTCCCTGGCTTCAATAGTTTCCATTTGCATTGCTGCTAAAGCCGGTGTTGAAATCTTTCAGATGTGTGAGTAGTGGAGCAGGATTTCAGAAAACAGTGGATTTCACCTGATGGATATGACTGCTGAATAGGCAGCATTTTTGGGTAGATTTGTCCTGATCAAAGACATCTATACTTATTTGTCACTGGAGTTGTGCTTTCAAGGGTACATGCTTAACACATGTTACCTCTAGTATGTATTTATTTTTTAGGTATGTGTATCTAGCGTAATTAGTCTTAAGGCCAAATTATGGTTTAATTGGGGTCTTTTTTTATTTGTATTTGTATTTCCATACATTGTTATATTGTGTAACAATCACTTTATCATAAAACGGTTACGCTCTGAAGGTACAAACTCTGCCCTTGAGGGAACCCGGATACACTATTTCACTTATACAGCAGGAATATACATCTGTAGAACACATTATTTACATTAACACACTCCAGCTTTACCCACATAAAGATATAGTCTCTTTAAAGTCTCAAGGTTTCTTTCTTAGCCATCTTAAGAATGTTTTCTTTGCCACTGTTGCCTCAGGTTTGCTTATTAGAAATAAAAATAAACTTAATTGTATTTTTTTTTTTTATTTGAAATTTTGGTATTTCTGTAAACAAATAAAATTAAATCGTCCGGATGACATTTCAGAGTGACATTTTTTTATTCGCATGTCTAGTTTTATATCTAAGCGCTGGTAACAGTGGGAAATTGGTAGCGCAGTGGTTAAGTTGTTGGACTATTAACTTGAGGACCTGGGTTTGATTCCCAGCTCCACCACTGCTGGGCACATGAGCAAGGCCCTTAACGCTCGATTGTATAACAAGGAATATTGTATGTCACTCTGGATAAGGGCGTCTGCCAAATGTAACAGTTTTGGTGCAGAGACTCTGGGTCTAAGTCTTACTGCCCTATAAATAATGTTACAGTTTATTGTTTATTTAAAGTCAATTAACAAATGGATGCTTTAATAAAAGATTATTATTATGTCATGGTAGTACAGCTACTCTATAAATATCTTCAACTGGAAATAGTCAGTAGACATGCTAATTTAAGGACCTTGGACAGCTCCTCTGAGTCATAGTCCCAAACAGTACACCATTTTAGTGCTAGACTTGGACTGCACCAGTGGTATTCATGGTCTGTTCTAATTTTAGAAGAAAAATATTTAATATTTAAGTGACTCTTCACTTAGTCACTATTGCTTACATTCAATAACCAACGTTATTCTTGTAGCTGAATCTTGGAATCAGCATAGCAGTAATTCTTTGTTGTAGTGCCCTGCCAGATAATGCCAACCTTATAAACAAAGACTGATCAGCACTCCCTTGTGTTGCTTTTGTCTCTGGTGATGGGGCTGTACGTGGCTGGTTGGTGCCAGTCCCCTGCCCCTGATGCCCTATTTATCCTGAGGGTGATATGGCAGAAATTCAAAATCTTGGCACCAATCTGCTTCAGTCTTTATATTCTCCAATCATCTGTCAGAGATTCATAACTGTGGCCTGCTAGCACATTACTGGAACAGAAAACAAAGCGAGAGACAGATGTGTGTGTATGACAATTAACTCCTTTCCTGAAGTGTGACTGGCAGCCTGTGGCACGATTGAACACACTGCCAGTCCCTACTTTTTGATTTTTGCTATTTTGCCTCCCAGGCATCCAACAGCTAAAAGGGCATACCCTGGGTACACATACAGTTTTAAGGCACACAGAGGCACATGTTTGATGAGAAGCTATGTTTTTAAAGCATGGAAACCAATCTCTACATTTGGACAAAGGCAAAAGGGAAAAAAGGAGAGAGAGAGAGAGAGAGAGAGAGAAAGAGAGAGAGAGAGAGACAGGCAAGCAAACAAAGAGTAACCCAGATTGTGTCTTTAATAGCTGCAGCAGACTGTGGGGTTGACACTGAATATAAGCAAGCTTCCACATTTTCAAAGGCAGCCTTAATGAGCAAAGAGGATCCTCTGATGGGATTACTGAGGGATGTGGCACTGTTTTATCTCCGCGCAGAACTGAAAGAGTAAACACAATAGCCAAGAGACTTTATTTTGCTGTTGTTAGTGTTTTACAGGGTCATTGTACCGTAAGTAACCTATCACAGCCAGTGATTTTTGGTGGATCAATACCTAATAACTAGTAGCCTCAAAGGAGGATCTATCCTAAGATGCGGAAGAAAAAAAAATACAAAAAGTGCTGGTTACCAGAAAACTGTTAAAATATTGTAAATACCAGAAATCGTGAAAAGATTTAGCTGCTGTTGTACATTTTTTAAAAGAATTGGAGGGATAAAAATTCTGCCAGCTCAGCCAATACAAATCTCCTCCAGTATTGAATGCAAATGATCCTCACAAGAGCTGCTTCTCATTTTACACATACATCATTGCATCTATTTTGATCAAGCCTATGTCTGATTATTGAATTGTGGGAATGCATACACAGTATGTGAATCCGCCTGCTCCTTTCAGTGCAGACAATGGATCCGGCCAACATTTTGCCCTGGTAATTAAAACAATTGACTATTACATGTAATTTGGTGCGGGTTGTTTGTCTGCAACAGCCATGGTGACCTGTGTGATTTGCCAGTATAGAAAAAACCCAGACAAATCAGATCAAGTCAAAACTAGGTTTGGGAACTGAGCTATTTTTTCCCCATGCTAAAGACTCACAGGAAGAGAAAAATGGGACAAGAAGGGTACAGGGGAAGATGGGCTGATGGGGAATATCTTTAACTGTATAATAACAAAACTGGTAATAGAAACAATAACAGAAGCCTGGGCACAAAGCAGCAGCATGACAGCATGGCATTCAGCTTGCATCAAAGCTTCCAGGGAGTGTGTGAATGTGTGTGTATGTGTGTGGGTGTGTGTGTGAGCACGAGTGTGACTGAAAGAGGGGATGATTGAGATGAGGCATAATTGAGGCTGAAGCTGTTTTGATGGGGCATCGCGGCCATTCCCAGGGCTGTTTACTTGGCTAGAGGCACTGCTCCAGACACTCGGGCGAGCAAGAGTAGCAAAACTGCGAATTGCAGTGTGCTGAAGGGGTGGTAAGAGCAAACAAACTGCACATACAGAGCACTCAGTTCATCCAGCAGATATTACAGTGCCATAAAAGTACCAAGCGATTTAGATTTAGAGACGGTGTGGTCTGAACCAGATGTTTTTTTAGTAAATCAGAACGATGTCCCAATGCACCAGAAACACAAAAAAACCTCCAAAATAACAAATCACAATGATGTCAATTATTCATTAAAGAAATGGAACAACAAATGGCAATTTATTAACCACAGTTCTATGCACGTCATTGTAATTTAACTGATACAATTCCTCAATCTCAGCTAGAGTACATCATTTAAGTTAATTATTAATAATAAGAACAATAATTAGTTCCTTCCAGATGCCATGTAGAACTTTATGGCAAGCTTTTTATTGAATGTGATAGAGGGGGATAGAAAGCTTTGTTAGTAAGCAACTATTTTTTTTATTCAAATCAGACTGCTGTTAATTAGACTTGACAAAAAGAGATACATTACATTTACAGCATTTGGCAGACACCCTTATCCAAGGCCACTTACATTCATCTCTTTTATACAACTGAGCAATTGTGAGCCTTGTTCAGGAGCCCAGCCCATTGGCAACTTGGTGGTTCTAGGAATCGAACCCCTGATCTTCTAATTAGCAGTCCAACACTTTAACCTTTGTTAACTTCCCAATCATATTTGTTTTTGGCTATACAAATGATAGCCAAAAACAAACAAACTAACTAAACGAATTGTGAACTTATTATCATATCTGTATTTGTAACGGCTCGGGGGTAACAGCTCTTGTTATAGGACACACTGATGGCAGGATAGAAGTGATGGGATTTGAAAACATAATTTTCTGATCAACAGTCCAACACCTTCACCAGTGAGCTAACAACTTACAACTCTTCACTTTTTGAGTTGTGAGACATGAAAAGATGTGTGGGGATGTATGGAGATAGGCAAAGATTAAGGAAGACGCAAAAAGATGTGTGGAGATATGTATGGTGATATGCAGAGATATTGGGAAAACATGAGATGTGAGAAGATCTGTGGAGATTTGGGAAGACATAAGGAGATATGGAGAAATGTCTGGAGATGTGAAGAGATTTGTGATGTGACTTTTCTCCACTGGAGAAAACTGATTTGACACAAGGAGATGTGAGAAGATGCATCGAGACTTATGGCGGTAGGGGGAGAATGTGTGGAGATCTGAGGAGACAGGAACCATATAAGATGATTCCGTGGTAAAGAGGAGATTGTGGATTTGTGGTGGTGAATTTAAATGTGTAGGAGCGTGTGTATAAGTGGGTACAAAAGTGCCAGCTTGTCTGCTAGTGTTTGGGTGCCAAGGGAACCAATAATCATCGAGATCTGTACTATCCTGTCTAACGTCTTACCTTTAGGAACAACATCAGGACAGACAGCGAGAGAAATCCAGAGAGAATGCATAAAAAAATAAAGGAAAGACAGATAGAAAGATAGACAGAAGAAAGATTTTACAAGCACACAGCTGTTTTTTATGATTTCCATTAAGAGACATATGGCTGTAATCGTATAACAGGATGTGATGAGGAGAAATCGGATTTGAAACCCAGTATATGCAGTCTGGTGTGTATATGCGGTCAGTTAAAAAGACACGCAGGCACATACACACGCTCACACGCAGGGTTGCAGGCAGACGTGTGTTTAACGTGTGTGGTCTTGTGCGTAGGAAGCTATGCTGCAGGGCATGAAGCTTCTCCGTTCCTCCATCTGCTGACTTCCTCAAGAGTCTTCTTCCCACCTGAGCCTAGTCGAGCACACATACATACTCACACATACATCCGCACACACACACACACAGACACACACATGCTTGCAAATGAGCTTTAGACCAAAAATCCTATGCAGCCTGATGCATTTAAATAGGCTTGTACATACACTACTGATGGTGCTACTGATAGAGTTTAATATATGTGCTTATGATATGTGCATTTCTAACAAAATTCTGAAATGTTGTCATGGCTGGACTTTTATTTTGTATCTATTTTATTTTCTGTATAATTATCCCTGCTCACTGCTGCATTAGCCAAACCCAGAACTGTCACATATGTGTCTTTGTGTCTTTGTTTGTCTAGGCTGCTCGCAGGTGGGCTTGATGCCCATCTAATTCACTTACTCGGAAAATAGGCAGGATGCCCATCTGTCTGAGATGCTCAGTCTGTTTATGAACCCAAACCGATGGTGTTCCACCATCACACCTCTTTAGATGCCAGCCTGTGTTTAACACCTTCACAGATTTTTGCGCTCAGTGAGCTTTTTTTATTTGGCTGCAGGAGGTGCACTTAAATCTCATCATTGCTTTCTTCAGTCTTTAGTTGCATTAAAGGTGCATGTGGTACCAAGCACTGCCGAAAGATAATTTATCATTACAAAAAAAGCATTAAACACATTTTGTAACATGGTGTATGATCTGTGATGGCCTTCGGTGCCCAGGCAAAACCAAACAAAAAAAGGAAAAAAACTAAACATAACAAGGCGAAGCAAGAAAAAGCAAACGATGAACAAGCAAAGTGAAACGACAAAACAAAATGAAGGAAAACAAAGCAAAATGGAGGAAAAGTAAAACAATAATTGAGCAAAGAGAAACAAGAAGAAAAACAAAAAGAAACAGCAAAGCAAATGAAAAAATAAGGAAAAATACAGATAAAGCAAAAATAACAATAATAATAACAATAATAAAATGAAACAAAACAAAACAAAACAGCAAACAAAACAGCAAACACTAAAAGCTACAGATGCACTAAGCCTTGGAATCTTTCAGAAGCAGGTTATTATCACTAATAACATTAAAATATCACATTTAAAATATTAAATATCAGTAAAACAAAAATAAAAAAATATTGTTAGACGCTTGTTTTTGCTTGTTCATTGGATTTTATAAAAAGACAATTAGACATGAGAGACACAGCCATCTCTAAAACAACTTTAACTGCAAAATTGTAATAATTTACCCCCTGCTTGCTTAATTTGTGTCCTTCGGGTAATTGATAACTGCAGTCTGCTGACCCAGCTAACAAATGTATGTATTAAGAAATTTTTTTATGTTATGCTTCTGGGAATTTGATTTAAAATGTTCCAAAACCATGAAAATGTCCATGTAAGGTTCTTGTTTTATGTTTAATGTTATGTTTATGTATCATGTTTTTGTTCATGTTTTTATTGTGTTCATGTTTTGAGTTCCTGTTCCTTGTTTACTTCTTGGTTTGTCCTTGTTGTGTGTTCCTTGTTCCGCCTGTCCTCCTTTCACATAATTCCCCTTGTCTTTGTGTCATGTTTTTATTGGTTAGTTTGGTCGTGTTGTTTATTGTTTTTTTTAGTTGTCTTTCGTTTGGTTAATGTGTTAGTTTTGTGTGACTGTGTGTGTGTGTGTGTATATATATATATATATATATATATATATATATATATATATATATATATATATATATATATATATATATGTAGCCCCTTTGTCGCCTTGTGTTTTGTAGGTTATTGTTCGTGGGTCACTGTGTGGTGAGTCCTAAGTTTAGTCAAGTCTTGTCTAGTGTTTGTCCAGTTTGTTTATTGTTGATCACATTGTGAATAAACTGCACCTTGGGTTTTTAAACACTCATCTGTCAGTGGGGTTTACAGTCCAGTGCAGGCAATATTATTTTATAAGGTTCTAAAAACATTTTCCTTTTGAGAACATTTATCAAGTATGAGTAATGTCATAAACAGTTTCATGAATGTTTTCTTTCAACATTACCTGAACTTCTGAGAAGTTTTCATGAACATTATTTTCAAAATGTTTCATTCTAACATTTAGACAACATTAGCGTAAATTGTGGGAAGGTTCTCTGTTAGCTGGGGAAATTCTTTTGATTTACCGGCTCACAGCTGCAACGCCTGGAGAAATTATTGGTATGTTCATTGCAATTAAAAGGCATATTAGCTGAATTTGGGCATATCACATGCATTAGACACAGTTAATGGATTGGTAAATAGGAGCTAAGGTAGACGTACTGACCAAAAAAACCCGGAAAACTATAAACTGTGCTACTGTGCAATAAACAATGGACGCAATAGATGATGAAATGATTATTCAGTATTGTGCACCATTTTAAAGGTCGGGAAAGCAATGCTCTCTTGTGGTGGAGAAAAAAAAGAGGTGAACCCTTGTTGCAACCTGGGTGAATGTGGCAGTGATCATGCACGCGCTCTCTCTCTCTCTCTCTCTCTCTCTCTTATATATTATATATATATATATAATGTCACTGTTAATGTCCACCTGATTTGATGTCATGCATCATCGTTACGTATTCTATGTCAAATTGCATTGACAGCTGTAAATTCAATCTGTTCGCTTACATGTCTGAACTCTAATGCACGTATCCGATTTATATGCAATTTGCTTCCACATATGAATGAGGCCTGAAACCGATCAGAAAATGTTGGAGTGCATGTGCATTTTTCCTGGTAACACAAACGTGGGTCATATCTGATCTGTGCCACATTGGAGTAAAAAATTGGAATTGTTCACTTGATGCAATACATGCAGTGTCAATGCGGCCATTATCAACATATCCACCCTCCACTTATGTAATTTTACATAGCTCTTCTATATATGCTATAAACAAAAGGTCAGTAAGTGCATGTAAATTCTATATATCATACGCTTTATTTAGATTAGATAGGATTCATATTTACAAAAAGTAAAATGACATGCACTTTTACAGTTTCATGAGGTGCAGGAACAGTAGAGGTGCATTATATAATAAGGTATATAATACTAAGAGGGAAATATTAGAGAAAGAATTATTATTGCAAATAACAAAGTAAACAATTATTTACAATTTAGGGTCTCTAGTAGCAGTGCTGCTGAGTGCAGTCTGTTTTTTAAACAAAATTTCCACATGCCATCGAATCCAAACAGTTTAGGAACCCAGACATCTCGTCCAGACTTTTATTTTTTCTGTTAGGAGCGTTAAATGTATCTGCTGGCACCGAGCTGTCTCTAATGCGTTCAACACTGCTATGTAAGAACGTTTAATTCACACCAACCTTTTATAATGACTGATTTTCTTTTTTTTTACTACAGATGTTGTTGAAAGAAGAGAGAAATGTGGCCTGTATGTTAGTGTTTCAATATGGGAAATGGATGTTTTTTTTGGCAGGATATACTTCTGTCAATGCAAAAAAAAAAAATATTTAAAAATAAGATGCAAAAATATCTTAGCCCACATAAACCTTTATCATAACCTGTCATTTCATCACTTATTGTTTTTTAATGATAGAATTTTCTGAGCTTTTATACAATTAATTAATTGATTTTCTGATAGCTGTACAACATGGACTGGAAATCTAACCAATGAATCTAATCTAATCTATTTCATCCTATTTTGTGTGTTTTGTTTTAAATTACATTATATCTCAACAACACCACTGACGCAAGGGTTACAATTGAACAACAGAGCTGACATAAGTTACAGTGGTAACACTTTTAAATAATAATCCGTTGTTAACAAGTGGCTATGCAGGAAGTAGTAGGTAGTAACATTTAATACATGTTATCTAGTATAAGTATATTCAATTAATTGTGCAAGGTACACGTACAGAACCAATGAAATGCAAATGTAAGTTGGGGTCAGGGTCAGCTATGATACAGCGCCCCTGGAGCAGGAGGGGTTAAGGGTTAACAGTGGTTGACTTGCCAGGGGTGGGGCTTGAACCCAGGTGTTTCTGGTCTTCAGATGAACAACTCAGCACCTTAACCATTTGAGCCACCCTGCCCCTTATCTAATATAGAAACGAGAATAACTAAGCAGTAAGTAATAGATAATTTAGGACAAAGGTAAATCCTTATTACTTATTTAATAATTAGTAAATAAAAATAAGTGTCATTATGAACTACTTGTAAACTATAACCAATTAATAAAGAATAACCAATTAATTTAAAATCAAAACAGTACATTTCCATTTGGCAGATGCCCTTATCCAGAGTTACCTACATTTTTCTTTTTTATACAGCTGAGGAATTCTTGGTCTTGCTCAGGGGCTTAACTTGGTGACCCTGTGAATCGAACCTTGAGCTTGAAATTGTGACTTTTACTAATGCATTCTGTTTATTTTAAACGTAAACATATATTAATAATAATAATAAAAACAATAATTAAACCACACACATGTATATAATAATAATAATAAAAAAAACACATCTTCCAGATTACAATGTCTAGTAGAATGTCACTGGTGTTTAACAGAAATGTATGACTGTACAGTATGCGTCAGATATAAAATATGTTAAATAACTTATTTAGTTACTTGTGAAATCCATGTCAACCCCTTACTAATTACTCAAGCATTACCTTGTCACTTCACGGGATCCACTAGTGATTTGGCCCATTGTTTTTAAGTGAAAAAACATGTTAACCTCTCAATAACATGTTACACTGCCAAAAACTACAAGAAAAAAAACCCCAACATCTCCTACAAAGACATGGGCACAATAGAGGGGGACACACGAAAGGGGTCAAGCTCAAGCTCACGATTGGATTAGTTCACTATCACAAGCTTTATTTAGTTCAATCTCTGTTCAGTTGTCAGTTGTCCTGTCTCTCTTTACCGGCTTCCTTTAATGTGACTGGTTAAGTAAATCTCTAAGTGAGATTTATACCCATTTCCCAGTTGGTGACAGTAATACACCAAGTTATTATGCCAGCGACAATAACAACAGAGAAGACGGCTTTTCTATCCACTTTCTAAACGTGAAAATCATAGTCATTAGCTAACATTTTTTGGGAATCCCTCAAACATTTTTTCGGAAATTCCGCGTAATGGGAAGTTTTTTTCATGGGATAAAATTTAATGTTTTTTTCGTGTCAGTGGGACAGGAGAGGTTTAAAAATCTACTCCCGTGTCACCCTCTATTATGTTTGTGTCTTTGTAGAAGAAATTTCAGTGGCTAGGTTTCCTCTCTGTTCCAAATTTAATTTTAGAATGTTAATTTAGACATATTTTGCATATCACATTGCTTTATTTATTCAGTTTTGTATTTTTCCATTATGCACTGTTTTCTTCTTTGCATTTGCTCAAAAGTTTCAGTGATTAAAATTAAAGAGAATGCTAGACCCAGTCACTGTCTTTCTTGTATGTTGTATTCAGTTCTTGCAGGGCTTTGTGTCTGGTTGTTGGTGTGCCCCATGTATCTGTGCCCTGCACTGTGGGGGCAGACAGCCTGCAGGCTTTAGTGGGCACTAGATGCCATGTCTGAACACAGGGTCATTGATATTCTGGGAGGCATCTTTCTGGAGCTGCAGAAGCAGCAGCAATCTGGCTCCCTACTGCCTGACCCAGCCAAGCACACACGGAACAATAGAGCTCATCACAGGGCCATTACCAGCAGGACATAGTTATATACCAACACACACACACACAGGGACCACATGCACACACCTAACAGTAGTAATTACACACCGACACATTCTTTAACAAGCCAGACATTCATCCTAACACATACATGCAGATCAACTAAAATGAGATGCAGAGACACTAAGTATAAGATATACTAGTAGAAATTAGCAATGGCGTGTGAGCTTCATTACTAAAGAATCCAGAACTTGGTCACAGAACTACACTTCTATTCATAGCACTGACATTTGCAAAGGGATGAGACACCAGATCCGTGTAAAACGCAGCACTCTGTCCTGCTTTGCGAGACTCCCAAGTGAACATGGCTCCCAGCTGACTACACTGTTTATAGCTCCTGGCATATGGGTTTCCAAGGATGACACGTTTCGCTTGTTATGTATGTTTATTCTGTGGTTATGATTTATGGTTGCCAAGAAACAGTCAAAATCCCAGTCAAAAACTTGACTAAAAATGAAGACTTACTAACAAAAATCTGTGGTCTGTTTAGCTAGGAGAGAGAGAGAGAGAGAGAAGTGTTATGGATATTTCTTTTTATGGATGTAATGGACATATCCTTATGCATGTTGTCTGCTTATGGTTCAGGTTAAGTTCATAGGTTATTCTAGTATTTTATATCTCTTATCTTTCTTTATTTACCCTTAAATATATGTGACAAATAGAAAAATAATAGATAAATGATATAAAGACAAGCAAAAAGGTCCGGGTTCCATTTCCCGTCAGGGTTCTTTCTGTGTGTAGTTTGCATGTTCTCCCTGTGCTTGCATGGGTTTTCTCCGGGTACTCCGGTTTTCTCCCACAGTTAAAAAACATGTACGTTGGTTGATTTGTGATTCAGTTATTTGTCTTTTAAAATATCAAATTTGTTTTCCCAACGAAAATTTTAACTTACGAATGTTTGCTAGTCCTGTTATCTCTACCTCTGATTTCTTGAGCCACTGTTTGAGCACTACAGCTCTAATTTTTGACTGCTTGCTGTGTGGGACCCGCCCACAGTGTTTATAGTATCAAGCTATTCCAATCATTTTAATAGATACCTAAAACAGACTGCTTCTTCATCAGTTTGTGCTTTAACATCATTCTGTGTTTTAACTAAAATATTTGCCCTAAACGAGTATTTTTTTTTCTTCTTGTATCGTTCCATCCAGTGTCACTAGAGGGTAAACAAAAATAGGCGAAGCACAATAGAATGCCCCCGAACAAGGTTTGCCTTCTTTACCCCAGCGCACCAGCCCTTTTCAGCTAATGAATTGGTAAAACCTTCGGTCCGCTAGGGTAGGAATTCTGATAGAAGATAGAAGAAACATGTTTGTGGCAGGCATTTGAAAGACGAGGTGGTTACCGAGGTGTAACTTTTCCTTGAAAGCCAGAAAGAAAAGCTGCCTTCTTCAAAAACGGTCTCCAACAGCGCCCCTTATAGTACAAAGCTGATGCTAGTAAGCCATCTGGCTAATTTAGAATTTAATTTAGAATCACATGGCTGCTTGCTTTAAGTGTCTTACATTTACATTTTTGTCATTTGGCAGACGCCCTTATTCAGAGTGACTTACATTTACCTCTCTTTTTATACAACTAAGCAATTGGGGTTAAAGGCCTTGCTCAGGGGTCCAACATTGGCAACTTGGTGGTGTTGGGAATTAAAGCCTGATCTTCCAATTAGCAGTCCAACATCTTAACCACTGAGCTACCATTTCCTTTGTCCTCCATCTATACTTTTATATTTTCTTTGTGCTATAATGTCTTTTAGCTTGTTAGTCTGCAAGTTACCACACAATATGTGATGTGTGAAGCTAAAGCTTTTTATATTGCTTATATTTTTATATTACTTTTCTTTTCCTTTAAATTTATATCAAAAAATATTATAAAATTAATTTCCTTTATACTAACAATAAGTGTTTTGTTAGCTGTGGCTACTGGCACTTACTGTATGTATTATGTATTGTGTATTGGGAAAATGTCTGCAAACCTGATGATACCATCCCAAGTAGTTTCCCAAGTGTTTAATTTTGATGTAAACACCGTGTCAATTCAGGAAGCATTACTCTTGGTGTTTGTGGTTTTCCTACAGAATTTGGAAAGACAGTATGATGGATCTCTAATGCGTACAGTGCTGAGCATAAATCATCCTTACTGCTCTCGTCTATCGGACACTGCCTTTCTAGCTCTTTCGCCTTTTTGTCAAGCCGCCTTACTCTTTCTCGCTCTCTTGCTCGCTCTCTCTCTCTCTCTTTCGTTTTTACTGTTCTCTGTTATTTTTCAGAGACTCAAGCCATCACTTTTCCTGTTCTCTGAGGATCATCGATACAAAACTGATTTAAGCGTAGCTCGCTGGAATAATGAGGCTTTCAGCAGCTCAGCCTGTCACTTGGCTCATAATTAAGGGCCTGACGCCTGCATTTGAAGGCAAATCAAAGAAAATGGCCTTGCTTCCCAATGCAGTGCTTGATTGCTGCCTGGCAGTTGCTGCCTGAATTTCCCTGCCGCCCTTGCATTGTGCAGGTGATTACTAAACGGTGAGGCAATTGTGTTGCGGGCAGATGGCAGTTCCACATAAAGTCTCTCTGGGTTCCAGTAGACACACACAACTGCATGTTTGTTTGGAGGTTTAAGGGGGTTTAGTCCTTTAAGGCATGAAAGTCTGCATCAGAGTAGAGCGGCTATATGGGCTTTTTGTTCGCACTGTAAATATTCTGGGAAAGGGGAGGATCTTATTAATTAATCACACTGGTGGTTGCACTGCAGTTCCTTAAATCTGTTCTGTTTATGGGTCATGAAAAAAAAAAGAATCATCATCCAATTCCACAGTGTGTATTGAATCAAAATACAGGCGGATATAAAAGAAATGAGGATATGACAGATATCTATCAGATACATAAATACAGGCACACAAACCAGGACAACATGTTGTTAGTAAAAAGGGTTAGACTTTATGAACACATTTATTTTTATATAATATTGATAAAGTTAAAAATGCAGCTTCTCAATGGTCTATAAAGATGAGTTTTCTGATTACCTCATGTAACACTGCAGCACCAAACCAGCTAGGGGTATCAATGTTCCCTGATAATGTGTTGTGCAAAACCCTAGTAATGATTTGGAAGAAAGTATGACCCTGCTGCAGTTAGATCAATTTCCTATCTCAGACCCCTGGAGCACTTTCTCAGCATGAGGCAAGATCAGCAGAGAGAGAGGGTGTGAAGGGAGGGTTAAGGGCAGTGGAGGTGCTGGAGTAACAAAGCCGTACAGGGCAGCGAGTAGATGTGAGTAGACCCCTCTGGTCCAGTCATATCGTACTCTCAGAACCTAACACTGGCTCTCAAATTACATCAATGAGTAATGGCATTCAAGCCTCACGGAGAGACAGGCCAATGATCACCTTAGCTGTGGCAGACAGTGAGGCGAAAGAGATTTGTGGAAAAAGATGCGGATGAGAGAGGGATGAATGATGGCTCAAGGTAACAGAGGGCGATTTGCATCGTTGTGGATGGTATGAAAAACAATAAATAGGTCAGGCCTAAACCTTGCTGAGACATGCTGAGGTGTGACAAGGAAGAATTTGGGCATTAGAGTGTATCATGTATTGCATTTCGAAAATGTAGGTGTGGCCCCCAATCACAAAGCATCAAGTCTAAAATTGGAATATCACACTTTTGTTTAAGACAGGCAAGATTCTGTGTGCTGGAGATGTGGTGTAGAGAGTGCTGCATGGGTACCACAGGGAAGCATGCTAATGTTTAATGCATGACCCCATACGTGTGTTAGAGATCTCTCTCTCTCTCTCTCTTTTTCTCCCTCTCTCGCTCACTCTCTGCCTGGCCTTGGCACTGAAGCGAGCAGCCCACTCACTAAGCAGAATTAATGCCTGCTTCGAGAGCTGCATACTAAAATGCAGACAATCAGGCACACAGCCTATATAGGACGAGACAGCACGGTGCTTCTTCTCTCGCACTCTTTTAGCAGCCGGCGAGCCCCTCCTTAAGACCACAATCAGAGCGTCTGACAGCCAGCTTCACGTTCTCACAGTCTGATTGTTTTGCCTCTGCAAAAGAAAAGTACCATTCCACACCTGGACTGGTGGTGTGTACAGTTAGGTGGCTGCTGGGTTTCCGCAAGGCTGTGCTTAGTTTTTCTCATCTCGACAACAAAGAGTGTGACAGAACGCATACACGTGAGAGAAAGAGAGAGAGAGAGAGAGAGAGAGAGAGAGAGAGAGAGAAAAGCAAGCAACAATAGAGCTAAAAGAGGAAATACTAGCAAAAGAATTCAGCAAGTGGTGAAATGCATCATTTCTCTTATCCCATAGCTCACACAGACTCACATACACACACACATACTGTAAAATGTTCAATCTTGTCTGGTTGGCTTGCAAAAAAACCTGATTTTTGTCTATTGGTAAAAATATGAGGTTTGATTGTGATCTACAATATGTGTGTTTCCTGTATGTGCATGTGTGTACGTCCTAAGGAACCGGTATTACTCTGATTATAAGCACGTTGTCACGTTTCTGAAAGGGCATTCATTTTTCTCTCCACATTCCACTGCAGCATCATTAACACCTCATCTTCATCTCCCCGCTCTCTCCCTGCACTCGGCTACTTTTAATTAGCATCCGCGAAATATGGGAGACTAACGCACGCTTGAACGCACTTTTTTGCAAAACAGCTACGATTCTTTTTTTTTTTATCTATAAAATGCACATTTTTACCACAGTGAATTTGCCTACTTGAAGATGAAATAGTTACCAGGATATTTAAGGCAGATTAGTCTGATTTAGGTGGTATCGGTTTAATTAGCTGTATATGTTAGCTGTTAAAAGTGTTTTTTTTTTAGTTTAATCTGCGAATGTGTGATTTTCCACGGGTAAAAATAAACTTGTTCCTTTGAACAGAAACTCTGTTTACTTTGAACTTATTTTTATTTTATTTTTTTTATGATAGTGTAAAAAAAGTTTTTATTTTAATTCCATCAGGGAAAAAATATAAACACAACACTTAATTAACCGATATCGTTGAAGCTAATTGAAGCTAATTTTGTGCTATAAGGCAGTATTACAGCGATTACACTTAGTAGTTAATGACATTTTGTATGGAACCTATGATTTTCATAACGTGCCCGGTCAAATACCATCTTATTGCATATTTGAGAAAAACACCGAAAAATGAATAAAAGTGATCCGGAATCATTTTTTCAAACTCTTCAATCAAACTCTCATTTATTAATGTCAACAACTGTTCTTTATCATATAATTAGGTTTTTTCCTTTTTCCTTTTTTTCTTTTGTTTATGGTATCAGGATAAACTAGAACTATTGGTGCCCGAGGATGTGTTATTTGTACATTGTTTTCTATATTTAGTCTTATTCCTACACTTATAATAACATCTGAATCGTAGCTTTTGGGAATTTTTAGATTCAGCCACGATGGTATTATCGAGATCAGGTAATAAATTTGGGTCTGGGATGTAGTTAGCGTTCCAGTTCAGTGGAATTTAGTTGAAAGCTCACTTGATTTTAGGATTTGCTGGAATAGGGTAATGCAACAATGCTTCAACTTTATGGCAACCAATTGGGGAAAACACATTTATGTGAATATTATGCAAATCGTCCACAAAAGTTTGATCAGGTCACATATTAATTTACATAAAGTGTTTGTTAATTAGTTAATCTGTTAAAGCATGTGCACGGCTATGAACACATATATCAAGTGTACTATTTTTTTTACTGGGGCTGATAGAGAAATAAAGCACCCTTTGGGGGGGGCGACTACCATATTAACGCTAATAAAATGTTGATACTTGTGTTACAGCATGATTATAAGTGTATTAGTTTATAAGAAATTATTTGCAACATATTAGACATTTTCGGTGCATTATTAACGTGTAAAAATGCTTAAAACTAATTAATGCCAACTTGGAAACATTAAAAGTGTCACCAAAAGTTGTGTATAGACATTACAAGTGTAATCTATCATTTAATAAATATATACTCTCAATAACGACTTATGGCGCTGGTGGAACAGAGCTGGCAAAAAGAGCAATTAGCTGAATGTGTCATATTCTACAGGAAAGGAGAACAAATTTAGCTAATGATCCGTGCAAGCTTCTGTGATTTTAGTCTGTACTTTTATATGGCTCATGGTGAGGGTGTGTGCATGTTTATGCATGTATCTGCATGTGTGTGTGTGTCACAGGGGAAAGGAATAAACGGAAGCTGATACGGCATGCTTCAGAGAGTAAATGTGATTTTCATGCAGATTTAAATGTATAATTGCATGTGGTATATTTTTATCGTGTTTTAGAAAATGAAACTGGAGGAGGAGTGGTGAACTCTTGATGGGGGGGTTCTTATCTGAAGTGTACCACCGTGGGCTAAGGATCAACTAAAAGTCTGGACCAAAGAGCAATCAAACCTGCATTCATATCAGGTAACGTCGCTATCATTCGCAGAGAATTTTTGCTTCACCATTTTCAAATTTTAGTTGTTTGTTGCTACACAAACGTAGCAGTATAATGAGACAGACTTTAAGGGACAAGTACTGTACTACATCCTCTAATGGCGTTCCTCAGGGAATTACAATGGACCTCGTTAATTTAATTAGATTTAAAAAATGAGAGGTTAAATACCAGTGAACTTAAATTATTACGTTTTATTATCAAGAATTGAGTCAAATATTCATAATATTTGTTTCTGTGTATGTAAAATGTAAAATCTTTAATTTTTTTTTTAATCACATATTTAGTTAAGAGCTTCATTTAATTGGCAAACCAATAGACCAAAATGACTGGGAAAATACTACTGCTAATAAAAATAACGATGATGACAATAATTATTAAGATTCATAGTAATAATAATAATAACAACAACAATAATAATAATTAATGTCTAGAAATAGAAGAAGTAGTGTTTTGTGTTGGTCAGTCAAGTCACCTTCATTTATATAGCCCTTATTTATATAGACACTACAGTGAACACGTGTATCTGTAAATGAAGAGTTTTCAACTAAGCAACACAGAGACGACAGCTGCAAGAAACCAAAACTCCATCGGTGAAAGAACAAAGAAAAAACCTTGGGAGAAACCAGGCTCAGTCAGGGGGTCAGACAAACCAGCAGGTTATGTCATGCTGCAAAAAAGTTTCCGTATAGCAAATAGCAAACCAAAGACTAACGCTATACACTAGTTTTACTGATGCAACTAGTAAATAATGACCACCTACTTCTACCACTACTGTACTAGTCAGTGAACAATGCTATACACTACTACTTGTGCTAATACTTCTACTCCTACCTGGTAGCACAGTGGTTAAAGTGTTGGACTGTTATTAGAAGATCAAGGTTCGATTCCCAGCACTACCAGATTGCCACTGCTGGGCCCCTGAGCAAGAAATTTAACCTTCAGTTGCTTCATTTGTATGAAAAGAGATAATTTGAAGTTGCTCTGGATGAGAACGTCTGCAAAATGTAAATGTAAATAGTGACCAAAGCTATATTCTATTACTGCTTCTTATTATTGACCAATAATTAACACTACCACTGATACTAATACTACTAATAATATTAGTAATACTTCTATTTAGTTACTTCTACGCATAATTCAAATGCTACTAGTCTTACTACTGATGGTGACCAGTGATATACACTACTACTATGGCCACTTTTACTACTACTGCATATACTATAACCCCAACATTCTAATAAGTGACCAAGGCTTTATGCTACTACTACTGGTCAGTAACTAACACTATACTTTTTAGTTGCTTACAACATCATTGTACATTCAATCCAACTGGCAAATATCCATGGTACTGAATTGACATGATTAGATTACACTTCCGTTTTTCACTCTTCTATAGTACATGACATGTACTGTATTCCCTATATATCCATCCATTATTGTTTAATCATAGTGGACCTTTGACCTAATATACGCCTACACTATATATATATATATATATATATCCAAAAATATACTGACAAATGGTTTGCATTTAATTCAGCATTACATTGTCTTCTATCACTACACCACAATCATCTACTAGTTGTAAACTACATCTACACAGATTATTTAACTTTATTTGAAATTTTCATGGATCTCTAATAACTAGCTGGATCAATGTTTTATCAAACATTTTTATGTGATTGGCTATTTCATAAAACATTATTTTATTATAAATGTCCACACTGTATAACTGATAACAGATATAACTGTAAAACAGTACAAAAATTAACCTTGAGTCCTCAGCCATGTGTGTGTTGATTTAATCTATCAAGTAAAATGATATCTAGTAAAGTCTGTTTATCATTGTGTCACTTCAATTCTATCTAAATAAAGCTGTACTTGGGTTCTTACAATACGTACTAGCAGTTGATTCATTACACAAATGAAGGGAATGTTAATCAGGGTGATTTATGTATATATTGATAGCTATATTTCACACTAACATAGTAATTACATCTCACCAGATGGAGGTGGATGTAGCAGACAAGCGCCATCGCACACGCTCGAAAGGTATTTTCAGCCTCTTCTCTTCTTTTCTCACTACAGCATCTAAGTCCCGAGGAGTCACTGTCTCTAATCACTTGTATTTTTCTTTCTGGTTCTGTTCTTTCCTCTAGTGCCATTGGAACCAGTAATTCATGAGCTGTTTAGGTGAGTAATATTGAAGATCATATCATACATGCCAACCAACAGTCCTTCATTTAGTAAAAATTACTTACATTTATGGAGTAATGCAGCACAGGGATACCGAGATAGCTGCTTCTTTAGACTGCCCCCGTTTTACCCTTGTGTGGCTTCAGCTTTCTTTTATCACCTAGAAGAATCTAGAGGGAAAAAAAAGCATATAAAAGCAATTATCAATTCATGCGAGTAACCGCCATCAGTGCTCGCTGGAATGGTCTTGTTTGCTCTGGGAAAAGCAGCACCATTGCAGATGAAGCTCTAAGTGCTGTATTATGGCGTGTTGCAAAAGCATTTTAATAATTCTGTTTGTGAAAGCATGATTAATAAAGTCTTTGACAAAGGTTAACTTGGTAATAGGAGTGAGTTGCACTTTTAAGACTTGGCACACACCGAGTTTGAGAACAAACAGCCGTATGGCAAATATGTTTGACCTACTGTAAATGCGAAGGGAGGAGTATTAGTGTGATGAAAAAGAATAGATCGGCTCTGGGAAATGTCTCTTCCTTATTATGATAAAAAGGCCTCGGAAACATTTAGCGCACTACAGCTGGAAGTACTGCTGACATACACGCGGTTCGTACTTTGTTTATTGCGGTAGATTATAGGTATGATGTGGAAAGTATTTGGTTGCGTTAGATGTTAGTGAGCACATTGGCCTTGTCTGAAACCCCATACTTTTATTCTATAATATTTTCTATATTGTTTTTAAAATTGTTTTCAAAATGGGTGGGATAGCGGTGCTGTTGGGGGTTGACTACGGGGGCACAAATCTACAATCTCGCCTAGGGCACCACCAAAGCCTGGGCCAGCCCTGCTGTCATCAACCAGTAGCCTTAGGTTAATGTTTTTTGAGGTACATAAAAATAAGCAAACATGTCTAAATAGATCCTTTACAGTAGTATATTATTATTGGCTATACTAAAATGCTGCTAGGTGTGAAGTAGTGTGTACAGTGTGTGCATGTTCTGCATGGTAATGGATTACCTTTCCATATAAGGCATATACTGTTATTGCATCATACCCAGCAGATAAACTACAGCTCTACCATAAACATAACCAGAGGGTACAGAAGATATATGAATTCATACTGGTCTTAGCCTCAGACTTCTCATGAATACGGCAGGTCATGTTTTTTAACTACATGCTTGGGAACAAAGCTGTTGTTTGATGTACCTCCCTCATGGAAAAAAACAGAGATCAGCGAAACGCTAGATTTTCAGATTCTCCAAATTTTATTTTTAGACAAGACCATTATTGGTTGCTTTCCAGAAATCCAGAATTTCTGCTATTAGTCTAAAGGTCTGACTGTGTGAGACTAGTGTTACGAAAAAGTGCTGCTGCCTACCATGTTCTGCATCCATTAAATTACAGTGTGTGTAAGTAACAGAAGATACTTTATCCTTTTTTTTATTGCGTTGTCTTGGGTTGACTGATTAAAGTAACATATTCCTTAAAATGAAGTGATGCACTATGCATGTCTATAATACCTTATAATAAGACATTTGTATGAACATTGTGCATATTATATCCACTACTTTTGGCAATATTTTAGTTTTTTGCAGCTGCGAACATAAAAGCCTTCATGCTAAGACAATTATGTAGCTAAAATTTAGGCAACGAATATAAATAATCTATTGATCAGTACCGCATCAGCAGAGCTGGTGTAGTACTGTGAGATGCCAGCGCTGCTGCTTGTCCCTTCATCTGCAAATACTATGTTGTCTATCAAGCTATAAATTGTTTGTGTTTACAGTAACTGTGATCTAGCTTATGCAATAGGTATGAACACACATCCACTGGTTTGGCTGTAGAGAAGGGAAATAAAAAAAGAGGAACAATCTGATGCATTGCCTCTCTCTATATAATCAAGACTCGCAATAAGCTTGTCAAATCTCTGCTCCCCTCATCGGTTGATTTTTCTGCCCAAGGGTAGCAATTAATCAGCTGATCAATATGAGGGCTAGCTACAGGATGAGGCATCTGTAATGTCAATAATATGTGATCAGTGCTGATGGTAGTGATCTTTAGAGATAGCTGGTAAAATAAACAGTTTGAATTTGCACTGGTATCTGGACTGAGCAGATACAGAGCAGCAATCGTATAAGAGATTTAGCTTTGTGGGAGAAATAATGTGAATCGATTATGTTGTACACACATTCAAACAGTCAATCATGCAACATGTATGTTTGCATAATTTTGCATACGCCAAAAGGTATCCATATTTTTAAAAAAATATATATGACCAAAAGATTGTGAATATCCTTCAGGACACACACATAACTGTGTCTTCGAAGTAGGAAGCACAGAGTTGTCCAAACTTACTTATGAATGTTGTAGCCAGGGGCGCTGCTAGCAATTTTAGGTCCTGTGAAAGAATATGAGGTCAGGCTCCCCAACCACACCTATTCTGCACAAAAAATATTATTTCATTACTGCTAGTACAGTTAATGCAGATCTCTGGGGCCCCCAAAATGCATGGGCCCTTATACAATTGCTAACTCACCCAATCCCCACCCCAAGTGATTTTCCTGGTTGTTGCATTACACTGTACCAGCATGTCAATGCACCTGTGCACCAAGCCCCTGAGCTCCATGAAGACATTGTGTGCCATGATTGGTGTGCTGGAATTGGTGTGCTGGAATTTAGGCAACAAATGAATATTCCTTTGATCAGTATCACATCAACAGAGCTGGCAATGGAATCTACTGTGAGATTCCATAGCTGCTGCTTGTCCCTTCATCGGACTTTTACATCTGTAAATAAATGACACTGTAGACAGCTATAAGCTATAAATTGTTTGTGATATACAGCTATGCTCTAGCTTATACAAATGGCATGCACATACACACTGGATTGGCTGTTGAGCAAGAAAATAAAAACAGGAGGAATCTGATGCATTGCTTCTTTCTATTTATAAATAAGCTTGTCAAATCTACTGGAGTGGGCAATGTGAGTGGAAAATATGCAAGACATCAGAGGTAAAGCAGGATAACTTTTCCCATTACATTGCTGATCGATAAACAGTCTCTACATGCAGCATGTTGTGGGTCCACATTTTATATTCCACGATCCTGTTAGTCATTTTAAGCTCCATTGTTCAAAATACATCCACCACATCTTCCTATTTCCTATAAGCCATGGGTCTGAAATGAGGCTCTCTTCTTTCCACTGTGCCCTAATCACATCTCAAGGAGAAATTACCAGCAGTTCCTTTCTGGCATTTTTACAGGCTCGGAACCCCATTGACTGAGAAAATATACATTTCTTCACATAAACCCTGGGCTTGGCTTTATGATGCAAAATCTTTTCCCCGGGAAGTTTTAAGGCAGTTCACTGCATAAATATTCCTGCACATTTCAGGGCAATTTGCATATTAATAGACAGACATGCTTTTTTGGGGGGAGGTGGCGGTGGTCGGGAGTTGGGTGTGGTGTATGGTGTATTGAGTAGATTCTGCAGAACAGCTGTGTATGCTCTGCATTATCTTAGCATTTGGGTGAAAGCTGTAATTTGACAGTCAATTTTCAATCCAACGTTCAAATCTCAGATATGACCTACGGGCAGATGGTACCATTTTTGCAGACAGAATAATGACATGTGATTAAGGCAGAATGCGCAACTGGCATCGACTAAAAACTACGTCAATTAGTGGGTCTCAAATAATCCAGATGAAAGACAATATTGAATGCTAAGTGACCTTCCACTGACTGACAAGCATCAGTGCACGAAGATTATAGTTATATGATGGAACAAATGTCACTTTCTTTATATCTCTCATGCTGTTTAATAAACCACTTGTTAGAAGTCAGTGTATACACTACTGTTAAAAAACAAATAAAAAAAATCAATCTTTCTAGTAATATAGAATTTGTTTTTCTTGAAAGCCCATAATACTGAGCTGGCAGTTTGATCATTATTAAGGCTGCCATTTTTAAACCTAATAACCTACTGAACTAAATATGAGATAAAACATTCAGGAATGTGCAGTTAAAAAATGATCAACAATCTCATGCTGTGCTGTAGACACAACACCAATGCAATGTAAATATAAACACATCCTATCCTCAGGTCTGCATTTATTCTTACATTTTACCTGCCTGTTTGTTATAGTGCAAGATGAGATAAAATGCATTAGCTTTTGAAAATATCTTGTTTGAACCCAAATACATGCTGTTGAAAGGCACAGAGGACAATCTCACTTGTGGAGAAATATGTCTATTGTGAATACCACCTTACAGCACTGACACTGGAGACTACTTACAGCACTGACCCGGGAGACTCCTTATAACACCGACACTGGAGACTCCTTACAGCACTGACACTGGAGACCCCCTTACAGCACTGACACTGGAACTCTTCTTACAGCACTGACACAGGAGACTTCTTATAGCACTGACACTGGAAACTCCTTACAGCACTGACACTGGAGAGTTCTTACAGCACTGACACTAGAGACTCCTTATAGCACTGACACTGAAAGCTCCTTACAGCACTGACATGGGAGACTCCTTACAGCACTGACACTGAAGACTCCTTACAGTAGTGACACTGCTGTTTGTTTGCTGCTAGCAAGCATTTAGCAACAGAACATGCGTTACTAAGCTTATCATTGATTGATGTAAAACTCCGGACGAATCTTCTTATGTGTGTCCTTGACTGTCAGACAGTCAGACATTATGAAATCTAAAAGTGTGACATAGGTATCATGTTCCCACAGTCAAGCAACCATCGCAAAAAGACTATTAGAAATCTTACGGTGAGTGCCCGGCTTTAGAGAACCTTGCATCCAAAATTATACATCATTCCTATTTAAATACTAACGTGAAAAGAGTACAAAAAACTATCAACATCTGTGTGCTTTTTTTCTTTAAACTGAACCCAGGCTCTATTGAGCTCTGGACAATTTAGTTTGCAGGTATCTCTCGTTGCTCTCTGTCCTTGCTAGGCAGCGAATCAAATCTTAGTCTGTTGTATTATCACCTGTCCTTGTCTCAACTGTGCCATCATTGAATTGATTGGAATCTGCCGATCGCAAATCCCACAGCCTAGTCGTTGTTTTGACTGCCACTGTACTGCTGATGGACGGCCAGGCTTGCGGGCATATCGATTTCCATCTCAGGATAGGAGTCGAAGAGAGAAGTGAGAGAGAGAGAGAGAGAGAGAGAGAGGGAGAGAACGAATCAGGACAGAGACGAAAGTGAAGATAACATTCGCTTTATTCTAAACCTCTCCAATACTCAGGTTCCACCACCTACCGTTTGCCAGATAATTAAAGATAAATAAAGCAAACATTCAATCCATCACCCCCTCCCAGCTCCTTTCTCTCATTCATGGTCGAGCTAATTTCTTCTGTGCTTCTCATTTGCATGCTTATCAAAGTGTTTTGACTATCCAACAGAAGCTGCTGTAGGAAGGTGGCATCATTAATATGTTAATTAGTCCTTTTGACACTTTTCACTTGGCTTTGTGTGCGATACGCTCCTCATCCATGACTTTATTCACACGCTTGCTGAATGTATGTCATTAGCTGCTTTATTTTGCTCTATACAAATAGTCAAGGAATATTTACAATGACTGCAGTGAGGATGGAGCCAAGTGGCATCTTTATTCATATTAAGAGGTTTGTAGTGGGCTTATTCCCTCAGAGCACTTCAGATAGATTTTATAGCTTTTTTTTTTGGATCTCCCTGGAGTGTCTCTGCTCTGCCTTTTCATGGTTGAAGTTTTTGAATTATCCTGATTTTAACCATTAATGCCCCAGTAAAAAAGAAACGGAAAACTTCCTGGCGCACATATACTGAAGCTTTCCAGGCCAAATATGCTATACATGAGTAATAAAACAAGGTAAAGAAAATAACGAGGACACATAAGGCAAATTATTATTGAACAGAAACATTATTTCCTGCTTTTACTTGAAAGCTATAGAAATACATTCTTTTTGTTATTTTAAGTTTATAAAAAAAAGGCAACAGAAAACTTTTACGAAGCACTGACATTGGAATCTTCTTTTAAAATTGTGAAATAATTATCACCTTATTTAAAATGTTACCATATAAGCAGTAGTTTTATGTGGACCATCTTCCATACTAGTACCTGTGCACTTACACTGCTCCAATTCGCTATGCAATCTATTGTCTAGCATAATAATACCTTATTATTAGTCGATAAAATCCAGTAAATTATTTAAAATGTTTAATAAAAATAAGATGTAAAATGTCTTTTTTAACCAACCAGGATCCCTGACACCTCATCCTGCCTCATAGTGCCTTGTTACCCCTTCCTTTATGTCCAACATTGTGCATAATAGCATCATGCTGGTCTCTAAAATGCACTTCTTTAGGCTGGGATTTTTTTGTATAAACACACTACTCACACTGTTGAGACCAGAATACGGGATTATCATGCGATTTGGGAAATAGTTATAGGTGTTGAACTGCTAATCCAAAGATTGTCGGTTCAGTTCCCAGCACCACCAAGCTGCCACTGCTGGGCCCCTGAGTTGAATTCTGGATAAAGGAATCTGGCAGGTGGCAGAAATGTAAACGTAAATGTAAATTCCGGGTCGTATAAACTCATAATTGATTGGGAGGCAGAAGAGCTGTTAAAACTTTAGACCAATAAGATTCTTTAACTGAGCAAATGCTTGGTAAAAAGAGGATTTAAACAATTTTGCCACTAGGGTTTTTTTTGTTGGTTAATCTTTATCTGGTATTTAAATCAAACACCTTTCATTATATTAGCGTATTGACTATACACAATGCCAGACGATTTTTGTTCTTGTTCTTGTTGACGTTCTTGTTGAAAGCAATTCTCATATCCCCAGCCCTGAAACAGACCTTGTGAAACAGCCTCTCTAGTTCTGAAGCGTCGACATAGCTGGCTCTTTTGCTCAGCCGTAGTCCACCCACTCAGAATTGCGCTTAATAATTACTTTCAGCCAGGGCCCAATTTACTCTAGGCTACATGACTGACAAATATTCTCTCCTGTACCTGATGGTCAACACGCCCCTCTGAGCTGGCACTGGAATTACAGCAGCCTCTGGAGACAAATTACCACTCCGATAGGCCTATGGCTCCGTATTAGAAGAACAAGGAGATGATGAATGACAAACATATCTAAAATGAGAGGAGAGGAGAGGAGGAGGAGGGAGGAGGAGAGAAACAGGTAGACCTCGGCAGCATGCTGATGATCAGAAGGATTAGTTACGCCCTGCACTATCCTCACTTTCACCTCTATACCCTGATACAATCGCACTACATCACATAAACATGATAACATAACCAGAAGGGATTATAGTAGATATGATTTTAGGTTTAAATCGATTAGTGCATGCAAAAAATAGAAAACACCCATAATTTGTTGTATGCATATATTTCATGGTTTTGCTGGGTATAAATACATTTATTAATATGAAGACACATTAAATTGGTTGACCTGTCCAGGATGTTCCCCTGCCTTTTACCCAATGAGAGTGGGGGTAGGCTCCAGAAGATCCCTGTGACCCTGATCGGATATAGACAGTGGCTAGGTGGATGTACAAATAAAACAATGTACGGACGGACAGGCGGACAGACAGATGGATGAAACAAAATGATGTACAGATAAATGTACTGATAAATGGATGGATACAATGGATGTACAGGTGGATGTATGAATGAAACAATCCACCTGTACATCAATCAATGTATCCATTTATTTGTATATTTAACTGTACAGATGAATGGATGAATGGATACATTGATAGAGGTACAGGTGTATTGTTTTATCATTACATCCACCTATACACTGATGAATGTACAGGTGAATGAATAGTTAAATGGATAAATAGATGGAATAAAAAAATAGATGTACAGATGAAACAATGCATGAAAGGATAGATGGATGCATGGACAGATGCATGGATGGATGGGTACACATTCAGATGGATGGATTGTTGCATGCATGGATGAAAGGATCTATGTATCAATGAACAGATGGATGTATGAATGTACAGGTAGATAGATGGACATATGGATGGATTGATAGATGGAAGAATATATGGACGTACAAATAGATAGATAGATAGATAGATAGATAGATAGATAGATAGATGTATAATAATGAATAATTGTACAGGTGGGTGGATGTACTGATGAATGAATGGATGTATGCATGGATGTACAGATAGATGAATGGATAGATGGATAAATGGATAGATGGATGGATGTAAAGATGGATAAATGGATGAATGCCAGTAACAAAGGAAGACTGAATGGATTTACAAATGTCAGTAAATTCCTTAAGGCCATTTTTGGAATAGAACTGCACAGTTTGGATTCCACCGTATTTTTGTTTTTGACCCAGTAACACAGCATGTATGTGTCGATACAGCACACCAGAGTCTCACTCATTATTCAGAGACAAACAATTCAGACACAAATAGAATTAACCACATCACCCATAGTGCTGACAGGGAGCACATGCATAGGGTGCAGGCACATACACACCCACACCAGCACCAACAACTACCCCCACACACACACACACACACACTATGAACCAACAGCGGCTCTGTGTGACAGTGATGTTTTGGGTGACATTTAGTTTCTGGGCTGCACAAGCTGCTCCATAAATGAGTCATGAGCAAATCTGTGAAGGCTGAATAATGCATGTGTTGGGAGGTAGAAAACAAAGCATCACTGTTATTATTTGTTAATGAGAAAGCAAAGATAATGAGAGAGCTACTATTCTTTACCTGCCTCCTACCACCCTTTTATTTTAGAAACAACACAGTATTCGCAGTGAGACTTCATTTGCAGTAAATAGTCTACGTCCTATACTTCAGCTTAAGGCCATAGAGAAACTTAGGTTTTGTCTTCATGTACAATAAAGTGTAAATTCTGACATTTTTCTGAAATTGGAAATAAGTTGCTTAAAGATCTGAAGAAAATGCCTAATTGGTTGGCAAGGTTGCATTTTACCCACCGTGCGCATTGCTTAATTTAATTATTATTTTTTGCTTTGCAAAGGCAAAATTATGAAACTGAGACACCTATAAGTATGACTATGACCCCCTTTGCGCTTTCTATAAGCTGTGATTGGCGTTGCACTTGTTTTGTTGAGTTTTTCCAATGCCAGTCTTTGATTCAGCCCTCCCACACACTAGCCATCACATTCTTTCTCATCCTGAAGAGTGCTAATTAAAACTGACGAGACATAGCAGAGCCTCCACTTAATGCGTCAAACGCCAGGCGAGCCTCGACAGTTATTAAACGCCATTCATTTCAGAACTTCTTTTATTTTTAGGTGCTGCTTTTTTATCTACATATTTATTTAGATTTGTTTGTTTTCTTGCTTTTCTTTCAGTTCTAAACACAGCTCTACCCGTGCCAGCCTCTTGATTGCCGTGGTTGCAGCTGGGTTTGAATAATTGCCTGTCTTGGCAGGAGCGTGTCGGGGTGCTAAAGTCGAGTGCTTTCCTCCTGATGTATACCTCATTTGGATTCCGCTGACAGCCTCAGGGCTGTATTATTCATACCTTGACAGATAGCACTCACTAAAAGCATTGGCACGCAGCCAACCTGGCGGGCGGGCAGGCAGGTGGGCGGGTGGGCAGGCGCCATGGGTACGATAGCGGAAGACTGCACCTCTCTGGCCGCAGGGGACATGAAGGGGGTGGAAGGCCCCATAACAAACCAAGAGTAGATATATAGGCCATGTTAGCCTGGCACAACAGCACGCAGCCTTGTGATGCCATCTGAAGCCCATCTACCAACCCAGTGAAGCGATGCCATGTGCATGGCCAGATAAGGTCACATTGATCACGCCACAGGCTCCCAAAAAGTGCCACCAAAAATGTGAAAAAGACCCCTCCCTTTTGGTCACATGTCATCAACTCCCCTCTGAGACAGCCTGTCACTGCAAACCACATTTCCATATTTAATTGGAGGCTTAATTTGATTGAATGACTGCATGGTGCAAGCAAAATTGCAGAGGGAGGATCTATTAACAATAGACACTGGCAGTTCGGTGAGGGTCTAATCAAGTCCTATTGTTAGGCTTTTTGAACAGGAAAAAAACATGCATAATAGTAAGATATTTAAGTTGAAATATTCTGATAGTTATGATTCTGGCTAAAATCCTCTCAGGATCTCCAGAATAAAAAATCTAAAGGAAATGCCTGATGACATCAAACGAATACAAACCAGTTGTACAATTACACAACTTAGGAATCGTGAAACATTCTATTGTTTTAATATTTAGACTGTGAGGATTACAGTATCCTATAGTTCAGCTCTGATGACACCTCTCAAGAAGACTTAGGAGAAGAAAAGTAAGAGTAAGAAATGAACAGGCGAAAATAACTTTTCTTTTAATGTGCATTTGAAAAATGGTGGTCATTGATGAAGTAATGAAATACTGTTTACTCTATTGCCAAATTTTATGTTGTAGGACTTTTACAACACAAAGAAACTCATGTTTTTTATGTTATTTTGTTTTCCAGCTCCCTGCCTCAGGTGTGTTTAGTCATTTAGAAGCTGGACGATACCATTTCAGATAAAAGTGGAGTGGGGAAAGACCTGGTGATTTGGTATCTCCTCCCTTCTGATTGACTAATCGGAATTGGGGAGGGCAAAGGGAGCTGGAAAACAAGCGGAACGATCTAACTTAAGAAACTTAATGGCTAATCCTTCTATGAATGCTACATGCTAAATAATTTGTGGCGCTTTATTGTGTGGCTTGTCTGTCATAAACGTTCCTTCATAAGTTATTCATATAGAAACAACACAATATTACAACAAACATGTTAATATAAACCCGCGATTTTTGGGGTAGACAGAACTTGTTGTAGAAAATGTATTCAAACTTGTACAACTTGAATTTAATTTTACACAACGGGGGTAATAGGGGTGGGATGGAGGGGCAGTGGTGTTGCCGATAATTTTAAGGGCCCATGTACTTTGGGGACCCCAGAGATTTGTTTTGTTAGTAGTAACAGTGTGGAATGGATATCGTAGGTGGTCCAACCAAATATTCTTTTATAGGACCCAAAATTGCTAGTGGCACCCCTGATTATAAATGCGAGAAAATTCCTGATGCAAGTGAAAAAGGTGCTTTTCTTTGCAATAAGGATGCGCTCTAGTATTTTCTGCTTTTTTAATTAAACCATTTGGACTGGTTGAATTAGGTAAGGATTAAGGTCTTTGTTTGTTCTGTGAGTCTCATATCTGACCGCTCACTCTCTCTTGTCCTGTGGGACTCCCCTCTCTAATCAGAGCTAAATTTATATCTGTTCAGAAAGCGTCCAGAAAGCTCAGTCTGTTTAATCAGAATGAGTTATTTCCTGATATTTGTGCAAATGCCTGTCTGTCCTTATGAATAGTACGGTATTTTTGGTAAATATAGTCCTGAAGGAGTGGGGGAAAGAGTGTTGTATTGTTTAATACAGTGTTTGATTAATTGATGCAATTACAATGGTGGAAAGCTGTTTCGACTGGGTGTAGGATTAAATGTGCTGGTGGATTCGGAGACCTCTGCATTATAGAGTGCACCCTGAGGACCAGTACAGGCCACTGCTTCTGTAATTAACTAACACTCCCATGATGGAGCCTTGCTGCACGCTTATCACACACAACATGCTTCGTATGGGTTATGTGAGAAGATCGACTTTTGTTTTTGTGACTTATATCATGAACCTAACCATAACCTCAAGCATATTTTTTGAATACTATATCAGTCCTAATACTGATATTGCATATCACGTTGTAAGCAATTATTGCGTAGGTGACTTAAGCCGGTGAAGCTGGTGTGTGTGTGTGTTTGCTTGTCAGACGATCTCCTTTAAAGCACCTGCTGCTGTAACATTCCTTCAGGCTACCGCTGTGAGCAAGCACCCCCCCCTCATTGGTATTCACACTCACACTGGATGTGGCTGAATAGAGCCTGCCTGGGAGGCTTGAGATGTGAAAGTAATGGTGTGTGTATATGTGTGCGTGTCAGTCAGGTATGTAGTGAAAGGAAATAATGTCTAATATAGGTTGTATGGGAATCTTTTTCTTGTTTTTGTTTTCATTCTAGATGTATATATTGAATATGTAAATACATTCTGAAATCATTGAGAGAATAAGGCGCGTTCCGTCTTCCGATGTATGTGTCCGTCCAGGTGGATTTAAAGTGAACACCCAAGCAGAATTGAATGATGGCTCCTGCAGAATAATCGACATTCTCTTGTTTGACTTTTCTATTGGAAAAGTCTGTTAGGTCTAATATCCTCAGAGTTCACTCCTAAAACCGCTTTTTTTTCCCTCTTTCCTCCTACTGGCTCCCTGCCTGCCTGCTTGCCAAGATGCCAAATCCCACTTGGATTTAAGCACGAGATCACCATGGCGACGGCGCTCCTGCCGCACGTGCCTATAGATCGTGTTAGATAGGGCCACAGCAAGAGAAGCTTACTCATACGATGAGAAGTTGGAAATCGTTCAGCTCAATCCTCTGGTCTGATTTATGGCTACCGGAATATCATGGAGAAGAATAGATTGTAATGCTAATGACCAGGTAAAGCCTGAATCCCTGCAGTGAATATGCTTTAGCATTAGTGCTAACACAGCACTTTATTAAGTTCACCATGTAGCAAAGAACAATCTACCCGGTCTGGACCTCAGGATTGCAACTACAGTCTTTAAAAGCACTCCCTGTTGTCATTGAAGTGAACTATTTTCACAATTTTAGTTTTTATTTTCTTGTGTAAAATGATGCTCGGCCTTAAATTTTCACACCGCTGCAGGTTTGGGTAGTTCTTACAGAACATACAAAATGCAGCTAGCTATAAAACTATCTTTAACAAAAAAAGTATTTTATCAATCCCTCTGCACAGCCATAATACCTTTAGTGTCGAATACGTATGGAATTTTAATTGCACTGCAGACTGAATAGTGTGTGTGTGTGTGTGTTTGTGTGTCTCCAAGGTTGTTTGGTAAGAGAATAAGGAATGCATCAGCGCCAAGGAAATCTCAATGAATGAATCATCAGCATCGAGCCAACATACACACATATACACACACTTACAGGTAAATGATACAGGAAAAGATTATATTACAATTTAAACTAAAGCATGGGAATGGGCTATTTATATTTAAAATTGGTTAGACTGACAACCAACTTGTATAACAATCTATAGTTATCGCTTGTGTCAGTAGCCTCGCTAATCTCCCATCACATCTGTCTGAAGCATCTCATGAAACTTCCATCCCTCTCAGACAGCCATAGATGTGATTAGACAGATCGAGAAATGTCTCTCTTGTTTTTTTTGGGGTTTTTTTTTGTTTTTTTTTTACTCCATCCTTTCCCTGTCTGCCTTACCGTTCACACATAAACCGCAGGGGAGTAAGTCTGATTTATTTGGAGGCTAGGGAGACAGAATGACTGGCATTTTAATGTGCTTTTGAGATGTTTGGTCGCAAGCACTATTGATCATGGTGTGGTGGAGCTCTCCCCGGGGAGGGCATGGGAGCTGGGTATGGCTGTCAGTCCAGAATGAGTTCCTGAGCCAGGCTCCAATTAATGATATGACGCCTTGGGTGGAAGGGTCAGCCCATTAAGTAATCTTCCAGTCCAGGGATATATCGAACCTGCCATTTGTCCATCTGGATGAATGATGGACACTGGGTAATTTGGATTTGAGCTGCACTGTGTTTTGGTACAGGTTGGATTAGCAACGTGTTTTGGCAAGAAAAGTGGGGCCGGAGAGTGAAAATAATTTTTAAGCCTCTTCTCATGCTAAACTTGCCCATGTTTGAACAAAAATATTAAGATATCAAAAAGGCTCCATTTGGAAACTCTATTACATTTACATTTGCGGAATTTGACAGATGCCCTTTTCTGGAGCGACTTACAATTAATTTATGCTTTTTGTACAGCTAAGCAATCTAAGGTTAAGGGCCTTGCTCCGGGGGCCCAGCAGTGGCAACTTGCTGGTGCTGGGAATCGAATCTCGAGTTTCCAATTAGCAGACCAACACCTTAACCACTAAGCTATCCCTTTTTCCTTGCTCAGGGGACCAGTAGTGGCAGGTTAGTGGTGCTGAGAATTGAAACCTGATCTTTCAGTTAGCAGTCTTAAACCTTAACAACTGTGCTACCACTTTACAATGCTAGTGTTTCTGGTTTTAAATGTATACCCAAAGTAGGTGCTGCTAATAAATGAGACGTATTGTCTGCATAGTTTATGTTATGTAGTTTATGTAGTTTATGATTTCTGCCTTTTACACTTCTTCAACTTCAGTTACATCTATTCTTGTTTTGATTGGTTTTCATGTGCAATGTTTTCTATCGTAAAGCCATTATAATTCTTACCAGGCAGTTGGTCAGACACTGAAGATGTTTAAATAAATGATGTAAATGAATTGGGTTGGTACTAATAATCATTTATGCAAGTGAGCAGTCAGGTATGCCTGCATTAAACTGAAAATCTTCCCTTCTCGCCAGTTCTTCTATTGCGTTCCATGGCACCCTGGTCTTTTTTAACACCTCTCTGGTCCTAGATAAATTTTTTTTTTTAAATTGTACACCTACTTTGAACACATTGTCAGCTTATTCTGCATACTGTTCATATTTGGTTTCATCCCTAAACTCTATGTAGTGCCAGTCAGCCTAAATACTCCTAATGGGACTGGCATCCATACAAACATCCCACTGGTTTGACCTTGACAGAGTGCCGAGCTTCACTGGTGCCAGTTTCACTCTCAAGCCACCCAAATCCAAATAACACACCTTCCCAGCCTGACAATGCATCTCCAGCTGGTGAAGAGGGATAAACACATTGGGGCTGTTCTCACATGAATCAGAAGCTTTTCATAGCTGAATGGCTTCTAAGTGCACTGCATTTTTCGTCATATTCCCTGAAGTTGCAATCTTGTTCAGCAGGGGTGTTGTACGGTTCTGAGAAATGGGTCATTACTGACTCCCTGTGGTTCACAGAGTAAAATAGATTCATCTCCGACCGCCAGGACTCTGACTTAATACATAGATTATCAGATTAGAGCATTTTGCCAGGTGGATCTATAGAATGTATTTTAGCTTCAGGTGCAAGATTCAATTAATCACTCTATAAACTCCTGACTATTTTGTGGGTGTTTACATATTAGATTTCAGGTATATATCATGGTTGGCGGTTCTCAGCAGATGTTTACATTTATATAAGCTTTACTGTTGATCATTTAATCTTTGTCACAGAAAGATACAGTAACAGTCCAGTACTGTTAGAGTAAATAGATCTTATACCTGTGTAAAAGGGTCATTTTCTTTGGAATTACATGTAATAGATAACAGTTCTTCAAAATTCAAAGAAATAATGGGTGACATAACAAACAATTCGATTGTTACAGTATTTCCTGAGATTGGATATGCCATGTCTTGTTCTATTAAATTGTACTAATTTATTTCCAACAGTTTATTCTCTTCATTTCATAGAGTTTTTCACTTGCTGCACTGCTTCGAGTACCAGATGTTAGATATTTTGTCCAGTCAGGTTTCAGTTTCTATGTGCTGCTATGTTAATATAATCTACCAAAGCCTTCAGAATCAGTAGTGCTGCCAATGTAACTTAAACTATATTAGCAGTGGCAGATTGCTAATTGGTTAATATTTATTAAAGACTGTTTCTTTAACCAATCAGATTTGCGCTAGATGGCGCACAAGGACATCAGCATTTTCCCTCTGATTGGTTGATCAGAGTAAATTCTTACAGATTAGCACAGACTAGCAAAACACGTCTGTACAGTTAAATTAGAATTTTTACACCCACAATTGCCTGACAGAGGAGGAGAAATTTACTATGTCTTTAACATACTTAAAAAAAAACACTTTTTAGCTAATTTTCCCGGAAAACTTAGACATCGTGAGGAGAGGTTGGCTAACCGAGAAGATAACTAGCTTGTCTCAGCCCGGGAAAGAGTTTGTTCACCACTTCCAGACCAGTGCAACAACCGGTAATGCTGGCTTACAGCCTTTAAATGTATTATATTTAGTATTTTTATGGTTTTGTGATGTTAGATTAAAATTTAGATAAATATTGATTCGGAACTGCTTCAGATGATGTAAGTGGTACAGTTGCGGTTGTAGTGTAGAGGTTTGGAGTCTTAACACGGTTTCTTGCTTTAATAAAAAAGTCTTTTCATCCTCAATACGTGAAATGGCTTTCTCTGTAATGCCACTTGTTAAATCGTGTTTTTGTATAGGCTTCTTTAATCACGACATGATAGTGGTGGTATTAAAAGGTTAGGTCAGTCGGGTAAGTCCCCTTTAAAGTCCCAGGTACCAAATGAACGGCCCGCCACTGCTACAAGCAATATTACAAGCTACAGTTACATATGTTGGTGTTTTTCAGCAAGGACAACAATTTTTGTGGATGATTTCCCCAATGAAAAACCAGGGTGTACTGTTTCAACAACCTACAACATGTCTCACATTGTAAATTTGTAACAACTTTTTAATCTATATGAGATGATAGTGAGGTAAAGATGAGGGTTAGAGGCAGGATCTGGGTAATTTACATATACAATATATGCAAATGAAATAAAATACAACCCGGACAATTTGTTTTTTGAATTTCTGGAATCTACTGTAACGAACACACTAAGGATGTAACCAATTGCTAAATGCATACAAATACAAATAGAGGGGGCATTAATAATTTTACTATTTAAAATATGCAAAAAAAGGGGTTCTGGTTGAAACTTTGTCACGTTGCCACTGGGTACTATGAAAAAGCAACAAAAACATGTTGTGTGAGCAGGAAGTTTATAACTGTGCATGAATGGTCAGATAGGAAGTTCACAGAACAAATAAAGAGCACATTTGTTACATCAACATGATTCATTAACTGTGTTTCATTAGTTTTTATAGGTATAGATGGACTAAAAATGTTAGAGTATATGAAAGAAAGGTAAAATAAAATCATAATAGTTATAAGATAGTGTGCAGAAAAATTCTCAGTCTGTGCTGCTGTTTCCTGAGGTTTCCAGGCTTGTGCGAAAGCTTGTATTTAATTTAAGATAAAGGCTACACTTGTCTCATGTAGTTAGACTTTTAGACTAAGTCTGGAGTTAGACATAGTATGATTTAGTTTATCTTTATAAAGTGGTAAATAAAATCAATAACTTTATAAATTTTAATCTGATTGTTGCTTTTCTGAGTTTTCCAATTGTCGAAAGCTTGTATTTAATTTAAGATAAAGGCTACACTTGTCTCATGTAGTTAGACTTTTAGACTCGTGGCTGAAGGTCTGGATGATTTAGCAGCTTTTGAAGAGAAATAGGGCTTACGATTGAAACAGACCTGGCATGCAATCAAACGGTATACAGATTTAAAACAGTCACTTGAATTTGCTGTGATAAAGGCACCCCCGACACCCAAGAACTTCAAATTATCTATAAATAAAAATAACAAACACTGATTATGACCGTATTTTTTAGACAAAGTGAAATTTCCTGTAGTGCTGAAGGAGTTCTTTGGAACAAAATGCCACACACACACGTCTTTTGGAAATCCAGTTGAATCCAACCAGGGTGTTATTTTCTGTGCTGTATCAGATGTTCAGTCAATGATTTGTGGGCTTGGTGTCTGAGGCTCAGACTAAAGCTATATTAACTTTAACTTTAAATCCTAAATCAGATACAGAAATGAATATTTGGAGTATAAAAAAATCTGGATTTAAAGATAGCGGCATTGTATCACTACCATAACTCGCATATTCCGTGGATGGATGATGTTTTAAACAGTCTCACCGTGTTTAAGCTTTGTACAGCATCATGAGTATTTGGTAATCTTCCACTCCACTTTTTTCTCTATCACATTGGATTTGGCTAGTCCTAAAAATAGCCTGTGACAGGCTTGAATGACATGGTGTGCTGAGACCGGGGGAGAGACTGAATCGAAGCAGGCCAGCTGTTTAATTGGCTCTCTCTTATCTCTCCTCATGCAGTGTGTACAGCTGCCCTGTGGCCAAGAAGAGGAGAACACAGGACAGACTGCCCCTAGAGCCCGTGGCTAAGAGGAAGGCCTTTCACACACACACAGAGCAGCAGTCTATGGACGACTGCTACCAGACAGATATGGTGGAGGAGAAAGACGAGGAGGAGGAGGAAGAGGAAGAAGCAGGTGAAGAGGAGGTGGAAGAAGATGAAGAGGAGGATGAGGACGGAGAAGCCGAAGGAGAGGAGGATGTGGAGGAAGAGTATACGGACAACGAGGAACAGGTGGAGCAGGATGAAGGTGAGGAAGAAATGGAGCGTGTAGAAGAGGATGTAGTTGAAGAGGAGGAGGGAGAGGATATAGAGGGCGAAGAAGAGGAAGAGGAGAATGAACAGGACGAGGACGAGGAGGAGGAGGAGCAGCAGCACAATCAGGATCAAGGTACAAACCTATTTTATATTTTCCAATTATCTATCTATCTATCTATCTATCTATCTATCTATCTATCTATCTATCTATCTATCTCTCCGCAGGTCTGTCTGTCTGTCTATAAAATAAAATAAAATTTTACTGTACATATAAGTTAAAATAATATTTTCCTATTTATTACCGGCACTTCAGTTGGTATAGGTTTAATATATAAATAAATTGTGCTTATTTCTGTATTAAATCACACTGAATTTGGCTGCTGTTATTGGCACTACTATAGACGCTCCAGAAAATAGTGGAGGGAGGAGGAATTGACTTCTCGTGGTCTTTGGAGGAAGGTCACCGTAATTTGAGGTGCATTTGGATGCTTTTGCTCCAACCTTCAGTGGGATCACAGCAGCAGGCTAAAAACAGCACCTCAGACCGTTGCCTCCCACACACTCACACAACTTCCAGTAGTATGATGCCCCGTTTAGTCAGACTCACGGCTCAGGCAGCTACTGCAGGCAGTAAACATACAGTTTTAAAGAATACAAGATTAAACAGAAAGTAACCATCTCTGAGTGAAAAATAAAAATAAACAATGAGCAGCACAATACTGTATTTCTGAGAAAAAAAATTATTCATCCTTGTTCCAAAATGACGTGTAACCCACAAAGCCCAGCATGTTGGACTAGCCTGACTAAGCTACCTGTTAGCTTAGCATCTATTTATGCAAATAATATTACACTTTTGCAGGTGTGGCTATATAACACATAAAATATGACCAGGTGTGCTGTCACTAACATTGTTAGTATATACACATATATATATATATATATATATATATATATATATATATATATATATATATATATATATATAACATAAGTATATTAATCTACTGTCACTTTCAATGTCTGTGTTTCTTGTGTTTGGGTCCAAGACATTGAGACCCATTGTTAATCCTGCTTCCCTTTGGTTGCTGCAACAGACACACCTATTTCCTTGTTTGTTTGCATATTTTTAAGTACTTCATGTTCATGTGTACGTCTCTGTTACCAATAAAACCTGTCTCATTAAATGTACCGCCTTCCCCTTCCCGAATCCAGACATTCGCTATTTCCAAGTCTGAGATCACACCAATCACTGAACATGAACCCTGATGATGCTTTGCACACATTGCTGGTTTCACTGAACTTGATTTGGCTGCTTATGTCAGGTGACTAATGACAGTTATTAAGTACCTGGAGTAAGAGCCTAGGGACTTACAACCTTTTTGTTTTAACCAAACTATATAAACTGATTTTTATTTATATTAAGTCTTAGAAGGTAATTAGATCTTGATGTGCATAGACCGTATCTTAAATATTACTGCTCAGTCCCACAGTTCCATTATTTTTTTTCATGAATAAAATATCCTTGAAACACATTAAGTATATTTATAATGAAATATTATTCTGATGCCAGTTTTTGGTGGATACACTTGGTGTAAGATATCAAGATGCCATGCACGGTGGGGTTTATGGAGGTATTAGAATAAAGGATCTGGAAAATAACAGTTAAATCAAAGTTTAACAAAGGCATAAGCAATGTATATGCATATACATACACATATATACATACATGTGTATATAATGTAAATTGGAAATTATACAAAAAGCAATATTATTATGATGTAAGTAACACTGCTATAAAAAAGAATTTAATTGATAAAGAGTGTGTTAGATTTACAGTGTGCAAAAATTTAAGGCTTGACAATAATTAGTTATGCTGGCAGCACTGTGGGGCCCCAAACAGAAGGCCCCCGTTCTGAATAATCTCACTCCTACAGTTAAAAGAATACAATACGAAGGAAAACCCATAAAAATTATAATTTAATTTTAAAAATACAGAAGCTCACATATTGATCATAAATATGATTTTATTATTTGCTTCAGGATCTAGAGTTGGTTAAAGTTCTCTTTTCATGAGAACAAAAGAAACATCATGGAGATGATTGTAAGTAAGCATGGCATAGGAAAGGCTTCCTGGAATCTATATTTTATTCTCACTGCAAAATTACATTAGTAGATTGTAGGCCTGTAACAGTATGACCTCATCCTGGTGGTCATAAAGTCTGAAGGTCTGTATGTGGGTGTGTTTTAGACGGATAACATCTCTCTTACAGACACTCTGGGCACCACACTGGGCAGAAGCATCACTTCACTCAGTCCCCAATCAGACCTGACATTGCCTTCAGATCTGATTATGAATTGTGCACCCAACATGATTTGCTTTAATGCTTTATGATGTGCTATAGTGCAGGGACGTTAGCAAGCGTGTGGACTGATGAGTAAACACTAAAAAAAAGCAGCGTCCTACATAACTGCATTACAACCTTCAATGAATTCGACTCGTCGTATTACAGTAACTTTTACTCTACAGGCAAAGAAAAAATATTCCTGTTTTTGGTTGCAAGTGAAATGTTATTGTTATTAGTGGTCTTCAGTAGCATTGCATTGCTTATTTAGCCTTGCTTTTTACCTCTTATTCAGTCTAGATCACTTCCAGTCTCCTTTGTATATGTTGATTGCTCTTCAAATTGCTTTTTCATGGCGTGTTTGAATGTAACTGTTTCCACCGGGTGTCTAAATGTCCAAAGCATTTTAATGCTTAATGTTATTCATTTTAAATCTCTCCTTTAGCAAATACTAAACATGGTATGACCCCAAAATCAATACCATAGCAGTCCTAAACGCATTTTAATCACTGATATTGTAATGTTCACATTCACAATAACATGTAATGGGTTCAATTTTTTGGCTGATTAATGTGTGTGTGTTAAAATATACTAAAGCATAAAAAAGCATACAATTATATTATTTATATTTGTACATTATTTATACATATTGAAGTAAATAAACATTTCAATCTATAGTGCTGTAGGATTAAAACTTAATTTGAAAAATGTATTAGTAAATGTCAAAATTAAGTAACTTACAATACTAAACAATACTAAAGCATTAATATACTTCAGTTAATGTTACAAATTGAGTATTACCATTTTTATTATGCTAATCCGGGGTCGATTCCCAGCCCCACCAAGTTACCACTGCTGGGCAGCTGAGCAAGGTCCCTAACCCCCAATTGCTCAGTTGTATACATAAAATAAATAAGTCGCCTGGATAAGGGCGTCTACCAAATGGCATAAATGTCTATATGTATATAAAAGTTTAAATTGATGATTATTGACAATCACACTGAGTCACCTTTATTCCCTGCTACCTCTATACTTACACTTATTTATTTTTTATTTTATTTGTATTTTATTTATCTATACTTTTTATTTTCACACACTTTTTACTTGTTGGACAGCTGGACAGCATTTCACTGCATGTTGTGAATAAGTATGTGACAAATAAAATGTAAATTTTAACTGGATTATGTCAATAAAATAGCAAAATGTATATTGCATTAAAAACTGTTATTATAGGTTTGCAGATTAATCAGTCAACCTTTATTTGACATGACTCAAAAACCAAAAACATTTCAAATCAGGCATCATGGTGGACTTGCCTGATTTATTCTAAAAATTGTGCATGTATTATTGCTCCTCTCATCAAAGGCATAGATGTTGATATAGAATTTCCTGATCTCAAATACTGCCATAAATCCTATTCATCTTCTTTCTCTTCTTTTCATCGATGGTCATTATAATTTCACACAATGACTGATCTTAATATCAAGCATAAATACAATCAGTAACCAACGATACCAATTTTTAGTTACTCTGCTGTGAGGGTGTCTGTGAGGGACGCTGTTAAAGCAATCATTCAATTCTTGTGTGTGTGTGTGTGTGTGATGTCCATTTAAACATTTAGAAATGTCATCATTAATATACCATAGAATAATATATCTTCTTCCCGCCTAGACGGTCCCCCCTCTTGTAAATGATATTATGTTAAAAAAAACATATTGTTTTAAAAAAGGAACAATCTATGTTTTATTATATTTTTGTATGTTGTATAAATAGGTTACAAAGCTATATTAACAAAATAATCTTTTAATTTTTCCTGTGGCCCCCATTTCAACTTGGTTTACCTCTAATTAAACATTTACATTTTGGGCATTTGGCAGACGTCCTTATCCAGAGTGACTCTACCACTGAGCTACCACTTCCCCTAAAGAAACAATATAAGACCATATAAGTGTTCACTGCTTTAGTAAATTGCCTGCACTGGCACCGAACTTTAAAGGTGATCATTTGCAGATAACATTACCTTGCAACCTCTTAAACATGATGTGTTTGCTTGTAATGTAATCAGACATAATGAAAGTGTACATGTATTGAATCGAGGGTTGAATGTTGGCTTAAACTGACTCTTGGTTCTTTGACACCTCTATGCTTGGAGGTTTGATTCCAACATGCATGATCTCCATCCGGTTACCTTCCCTAGAAATATGCTGTAGGCAAATTTACAACTGTAATCATTTGTGTGTTAGTGTGTCTGATTGTACTATATAATTGGTAGGAACCTGTCCAGGGTGTTCTGCCTCATGTATCGAGTCCCCCGGAATAGGCTTCAGGTTCCCAGTGACCCTGTGAAGGACACGCGATTTAGTGGATGGATGAATTTTGAATCATGTATTAATTAAACATTTAAGCCCACTGATTAAAACATTTTGGTCGAAAAACCCCTTAACATTTAAAACCTACAGGTGGTCTTTTGTTTTAATTTTTTTTATTCGCTTTGCTGCACATATTGTAGGACAAATCCTGTCTTTTATAGTGGTTGTTGTGCTGACAGGAATTATTTATATGTAGTTCTTTGGGTCATTTATTTAGAAAGACATTTTACAAGAGTGTTTTTTCGCTTTTGCCCAGGTTTCTATTCTGTTCGCTCAATATTTAAATTTGGGCAGTAGTCCTGTATCTAAAAAAACTTTTACCGTTTTAAAAACATAGCTTTTTGGACATTTTATAAATACTATTTTCTTTTGTACCACAGCTAGCAATCAGGTTAACGGGCTCTACACCAAACCCAGCCCAATGTTGGAGAAGGACGACAACAACAACGATGAATATGACAACTATGACGAGTTGGTGGCTAAGTCTCTGCTCAACCTTGGCAAGATTGCAGAGGACGCCGCTTACCGGGCCATGACAGAGTCTGAGATGAACAGCAACTCCTCCCACAGTGCTGCAGAAGAAGAGGAGGATGAGGATGAGGAGGAGGAAGAAGAAGAAGAGGATTATGAGGAAGAGGAGGAAGAGGAAGAAGAAGAGGAGGAAGACTGTGACGGTGACTCAAAGAAGGGTGAGCTGAGCCTTGATGTGAATAGTGATGTAGTGAAGGAGACTGTGGACTCTCTGAAACTTCTGGCACAGGGTCATGGAGCTGTGCTCTCTGACAATCTTGAGGAAAGTGCATATCATGAAGACGGGGTAAAAAATGAGGACTGCGGCAACATGAATAGCTTTGCTGGTTATGGGTGTAATGGTAATAGTAACAGTGGCGCGCAAAACAAGACCTCTAGCAACGGACCGATGGTTGAGGAAAGTGATGAGGAGGTGTGTTTGAGCAGTCTAGAGTGTCTTCGCAATCAGTGCTTTGATTTGGCACGCAAATTAAGTGAAACAAAGCCAATCGAGCATCTCGGCCATAGTCACGAGGGGCACCATGACACGTCGCTCCACCAGGACATGTATGGAGAATGTCATCAGCTGCAAAACTCAGATGAACGCCGGGTCTTGGAGCGCAACTATTCTGACATGGTTAACCTCATGAAGCTAGAGGAGCAGCTCAGTCCACGCTCCAAAGCTCTGGCCAGTTGTGCTAGGGTGTACGAGAGTTACAGAGATGAGGACACCACTTCCATCACGTCGGATCGCTCAGAAGATGGCTTTGACATGACAAAGGGCAACCTGTCTCTGCTGGAGAAGGCCATAGCACTTGAGTCTGAGAGGGCCAAGGCTATGAGGGACAAGATGGCCTCGGAGGCAGTACGGAGAGACAGATTGCAACTGCACGAAGAGAACCACGGTCTGAGACTTAGCTGTGCAGAGGAGCGTAAAGCCAGAATGCACCATGATGGCCTCAAAAAGCATTACTACCATAAAGGTGGGTAAGCGTTTACTTAGAATATACGTCGTAAAAACATATATATACGCTATATGACAAATGACTGATTTCTTTATTTTAAATATAAAGGGTTAACTGTACATCCATGTACAGTTATCTTGTGGCTACATTAGTTATAGATAAAAGAATATATTTTGTACATATACATTATGATAGTTTGTGTGCAACTTACCAGCACACCCACATATAATAGAATCACACAGTTATCTTAAAGGTCTTCATATGTAGCTTTACGTTATTTCTCTATGCTATCTTAAAAGCTCTATGTAAACAATATGTCGATTGTCCTGCACGGAAACTTGAACTTATTCTCAGTGAACATCTTTAGGGTGGCTGCACTACAAATCTCCTTACCCAACATTGTACTCACTAATGCTATTGTGGCTAAATGAGCAAATCCCCGACAGCCACGCTCCATTATCTAGTGGAAAGCATTTCTAGAACATTATTAGAGCATGATTGTTACTACATTACAAAGTAAAATAGGATGTTCAAAAAACACATATGGATGTAAAAGTTAGGTGTCCAAATACTTATAAACTACACAATATGTCCGTATATAATGTGCGAAATCTTATTACATGCGTTAAGCAACACATCATACAAAACAAAATAACACAAAAATGCAAGTTGACGACTTTCGTTAGCTTAAAAAAAATACAAAATATTTTTGTCACACATGAATAAATATAATTTACATAAATTCAGATAAACAACTAACCTGCCTGAACCTCAACCCCAAATAATTCATCTATTGGCTTTAAATAAAATTTTATTTAAAGTTTTGTGTCACTGTGGTGCTAACCTCAGAACAGATGATGCAAAGGTTTTCTGAACTTTAGCCTCGTAGCTAGTTTTTAGTCTGTCTTTGTCTTCATTAATAAATAAATAGAATAAATGACATTGTTGAGCTTTGTTAACTTTTTTTAATTATTTGTTTTAGAAAGCTGAAATATTTTGCCAGTTGACAAACTTTAGCCATTTCTGTCGCTGAATCTTAGCAGCAGTTTTATTTAACGTTAGCAGCTTGGTGAAAGAACGTTTGTACAAATGAAGTAAATCTTTTCAAAAATGGCATCACAATCTACAATTAATGCTATTTAAATAATTAATATATTCCTGTACCACAATTTAATCTGCTATGTTTTTTTCCTGTGGGTCAATATGGTTTCAAGTGGTCGCTTAGAGGATAAGGTGTTAATTGAAAGGTCATGAGTTCAATGTCTGAGACCTCCAATCTTTCACTAATGGGTTGTTGAGCAAGATTCTCAACCCCTTAACTGCTTGATGATATAGAATCTGCTATAAATGTAAATAATTTCTTACTAAACTATGCCAGCTTAACCTGACACGTTGCTCCTTTTTAAAATATGATATTATGCTAAATATATAAAGGAACAATTGTACATTAAAAGACTTAATAGCAGCAGTCAGGGTCTGCAGCGCACTAGAAACTTACAGCACACTGTTATCCCTCCATTTCCTTTTAGGTTGCTGCTGTGCTGTTCATGAACTGTGACAAACAGAAAGTATTGCCTTTATTGAGTCTTTAGTCCTGCAGAAAATGTGTGTTTAAACTGCCTTTTTCTATTGTAATATCATCAGACTAACCCGAGCATCAGATTATTTAAGAATGCACTACACTGACTAACCCAACAGTGTAACAAAGATCCTATGCATATTTATTCCTGCTACTGAATGTATATTTTTAATATTTTACTAATTTCTGTAATTACAGACAAAGGTGATTCTGTAGATGTTTTTTTTATTTCTATATTGTTTATTTTTTTTAGTGGTCTGAAAAAAAAAGAATTAACTTTATTAAAAAAATAACAGCAACAATTCTCAAAAAAGTGACAGCATGTAATAAATCAAAGCCCTGTTTTCTCAATAAAGAGTCTCGGTTTACTTCAATTCATTCAATGTAACTGTTTCAGTGAATTTTGTTTCTTCGTCTAAATTTCCTAGTAGTTAATAGTCCGTTGCATTATGGGCTGTTAAGAGTTAAGCTCAGGATGAAAAAAAGTATTCGAGCCTTTAATATTGGTGTTGTGTTTTGTATCGACTACAGGAGTCAAAGGGTCTGAAAGATGATGTCATGATTGTAGTATTTCTTTTGGATTGGTAGAAATATGGTGTGATTCTATTTCGTGGTGTTTTGATAGTAACGCATAGCTTATGTGGTTTGTGTACCTTTATGAATTAGTTCTACAGCAGCAGTGTGTAATCAGGTGCTATATTTATGTATTTTAGTGTTGTTACTAACTGTACCATCAAGTTTTCTCACCGGTGAATGACACATGATGTATTGTAGCAATGTTCGTCTCTAATCATCTGGTCTGTGCATGTTCATGTGTCTAGGAGGCATGGATTTGTATGGAATTTTGCTAGCAGGATAGGACGCACGCTTTGGGTGCCATCAGGCTACTGTTAGCATTTTCCGAAATGTTCTACTTCACCTTCAAATAATACAAATGTAGAAGTTTATCATTTATGCAACTTATGTGAACTCTGAAATATATAAATGTTCTTCTTGTAATATCTATGTTTCTTCTTATTCTATTGAAGGTCACCTCATATGTCTAAACAAAGGCTTCGTAGTTCAAGTGGTAACCTTCTCTCAATTACGCATTATAGAACAAACTTAATGTAACCTAGGAAACAAAATTCATATCCAATTCGGGTACCACCGTCCCTGCAGTGCAGGCAGCACCGGCTTATGCTGTTCAAATAGGCCAGTGCGGTTACATCAGCGTCTGGGCCTGTCGAGCATAAGTAATGGCAGGGGCTGAAAGGACAGCAAATCTCTTCCCCGGGATGCATACTGCATTCAAACTACCTATTTATAAACTCATAGAAACTCTGAGCTCTTGTGGAATATGTACTCTACCGGTGCTGGAGATCAAGCCCGCAGTCATGCGGTGGAAATAGTGCACACCAAATTAAACTGTGTCACCTATTCCGGGTAAGAGATACTACCTGCTAGCACAAGACTGACTGTCATAGCTACTGAGAATGGTGAGCATTATTATATTGATACAGGAGATCACATATCTGGAAGTAACACTGAAATGCAGCACGGTGGCTTAGTGGTTAGTTCTGTTGCCTCAAAGCAAGGAGGTCTTTCCTGTGTAGAGTTTTTGGGGTTCTTTTTGTGTGGCGTTTGCATGTTCTCCCAGTGGTCTTTCCGTGTGAAGGGTTCATTCTGTGTGAAGGGGTCTTTCTGTGTGAAGGGGTCTTTCTGTGTGGAGTTTGCATGTTCTATTAGTGCTTGTGTGGGTTTACTCTGGTTTCTTCCTGCAGTCTAAAAACATTCTAAATTACTCATAGGAGTAAGTGTGAGTGTGTGTGGTGGTTATTTTTTTTTCTGTATGTAGCCCTGTGATGGACTGGTGACCTGTCCAGGATGTACCCCTGCTTTTTGCACAGTGACTACTAGGATTGGCTCCATCAGATCCCTGTGACCCTGATTAGGAATAACCGGTTTCGACAATAGATTTATGGATGTTGTGTAAATCAATATTATCAGTAATACATGATGGAGGTTTGCAGTACACTCACACTAAAAGCTTGATTAACCCAGGTCTGATATATGTCTCTATTAGTCTGACATTTCCAAGCAGAAAATTGCTTATTTATGTTAGTCTCATTATGCTAAATTAATAATTCTTGTTATCACCCGTGGTATACACTGACACAAAGTAGGCTTTCGATCACGGATCCACAGATAAGACAGAGAGGAAGACTTTTTCAGCCTGCACCGAAGAACGTTGGGTTGGCATACCGGGCAGACTCTATCAGAATAATGTCAGAATAATGAGGGATGCACAGCCATTACGTCATGATAACATCTCTCCCCAACGCAGATAGCGGCAGAGACTGCCTGACCAGGGGCTATTATGATTTATAAAAGTGTGCAGGGCTGACAGTTATGGAAGGAGTTCCTCTTTAAAAAAAAAGGCACAAGGCGGAGATGGAAATTGAACAATATCAGTATGACCGATAACGAACGACAGCACCACTGACTGCACATTAATTATCCCCAGATGCTATGGTAATGGGGACCATTTGCTATGCAAAGCATGGCTTGTCTCTAGCCACAGTCGATTTTCAGTGCTGTCTAATGTGTGTCACACTCCTCTACTCTTTTGCTTTGGAGAGAAAAAAAAACATGACACGACTCGATGGATGTGTAATATATCAGTATACTAACAGTAAAGACAACCTAAAAGCTAAATTAAGGTCAGGTTTGTACCATAGTATGTGTTTATCACTTTAGGCGTCATACGTCATCGATAGGATAAAGAAAAAAAATGTTGTACAAAGAGACATTGCTCAAGCTCAAGGACAGAATCATGTGAAACCGAGACCTTACATTTTTGGCATACTCCACCTGGTACTCCACTCCGATGAGCTGTACTTAGTCCATATAACCGATGTATTTATTACTTAGCTCAGAATTTCTTAACATTTCTTTCGTGCATAAGCACTCTGTCTCTCTCTCAGCTGTTCCGTCCCACTCACTGGTCTAATTTTAATGCAGTTTAATGTTTGAAAATCTCTGTGTCTCCTTTTCTATTCTGTGTCTTGCTCCCATTTTTCTCACTCTTTTCTTAAAAAAAACGTCTTCATTAATTATTGGTAGGGTTGTAATGCATATAGTATAAATCTAGCCACAATAACAAGAGCAGAAAATTTTCGCTGCAAAAAGTTGGAATAGCTATAAAAAGCTTAATAAAGACATTGAAAAACACATTGTGTTCACCCACCATAATTAAGATTAACCTAAAAAAAGACATATATGCATGTAATTATATTAAAGGTAAACAGAAATGAAGGGAAAAAATATGTTATAGATTTCTGTTCATTATTTACACTAAATTATTTGTCCTTACTATGTTTGTTTTATGATCTTTTATGTACAGCACCGTTGTTTGTGATGATGTTACTAATCACATTGCTGAAATTTAGGGGTAACCATCAAATTTGCAACATCGTTCCTGGGCAGAATTTTTATTAAACATGTTATTGAAATATTTTATAATTTATGTTTTGATTTATTATTTATTATTTATCTGTTCCATTCATACCCCAGCTTTGGAGACCCAGCTTTTTAGTTGGAGTTCAGAGGTTTGGCTATGGTATGGCTTAAGGGCCTTGCTTAGGGGCCCAACAGTGGCATCTTGAAACCTGGTCTTCTAATCAACAACCCACATCCTTTCTCACTATTTAACCCACTTTCTTCCCTTTTTTTAAAACCCTGTTAATTGTTCTTTTTACCAGTTACTAATGACCTGCACTTATGTAGCTGTGTCTTTGTGTTACCAAATGTCCTTGATTTCCCTCACACTTCCTTGTACTTTTTTTTAAACGTGTGCATGCATTTGTAGATTCCTCAAGGTCGGAGAAGAAAGAGAGTCGATGCCCAACTCCGGGCTGCGATGGCACAGGTCATGTGACTGGCTTGTATCCTCACCATCGAAGCCTGTCTGGTTGTCCGCATAAAGACAGAGTTCCTCCAGAAAGTAAGACACACAGACACACTCACCTTGTACACTGTCACCTGCTTTTGTGGCTTGCTGATCTGTTCTGCTGCTTGCTTTGTGTCTCTGGGAGTCTGCTTAGCTTAGATTTGCACCGCTTAGCAGTCATGCTGTACTTTTCTCTTGTTGGCTTTTAAGTTTCGAGACCCTTTTTTCCAGTCGCACGAGATTCGTTTTGCATGGATTCATTATTTAGTTTCATCTTCTGTGCTCTTACTTATGCATGCTCATTTGTAAAGCTATGTACTATGATTTTATATATAAAACAGAATCATGAATAAGCTAAAAAGTGGTTAAATTCTGTACAGTTATTTAGGATAATTTGTAAATTCTCACATTTTTTTAAATTTGTTTTAAGAAGACCACAAAACCGTTAATAAGCCGGCTACACATTTTATTTGTTTTAATTATATCCGGTTGAGAAATCGTTAATAATTATGGGTCTGGTGTCTAGCCTATATTTCTGCTCTAAGGCTAGTAAACAGGAAAGAGTGGCAAGCTTTCTCTCCCTCGCTGCTCTCGTTCACCTTGTGCAAATCTCCCTATAAACTATCTTTTACACAGTCCATTAAACCGCAGAGAGGATCTTACGTTATGCTAGCAAATGACCCAGAAGGCAATCAAATGAGCTGACAGCTTTAATGACAGCCCAGAAAATTAGTTAACATAAAAAGATTTGCCTATATAGTGTCCAGATGTCAATGGGTGTCATTTAAGCAGTATCTGAGGTCAGAAGATGCCAACTGAGGTCTGGAATGTCCTTAGACTTCCAGCATATGCTTGATCCTTACATAGAATCCAGAAGTGTTTTTATTGATATAAGAAAACTCATTTCTTTTGCTACAAGTAGAAAAGAAAACCTGACAGTCTGTGGTGTGATATATTACCAAATAATCTAAAATATAATAAAAGTGTGTGATTCTACCTGACAAAACCTAGAGTCAAGAAGCTTTTATCGTCACTTTAACCGTATGTAGTAGACACAATGAAATAAAACAGCATTTCTCCATGTTGTGAAATATAAAAAACAAGGAACTACAAAAAATAAAAAAACAACAACAACATGGTGCATACTCAGCAACAGTCTCAGCAACATAAAATGTAGTGCACCACTTGTTGCAGCCAGTGCAAGATAAGTGATTGGTGATTCTAAATTGCCCATTGGAGTGAGTGTGAGTGGATGTGGTGGACTGTGATGGACTGGCGACCTGTACAGGGTGTACCCCTCCTGCCTTTAACCCTTTCAGAGACAGCCGGAAAAGGGTTCCAGCAGATCAATGTGACCCCGAATTAGGAAACAAGTGGGTATAGAAAATAAATGAATACATTTTTAATGATACTGAACTTAACAACTACACAATATAAGCGACATGAGTGAAGCGTTCGTATGGGCCATAAGCAACTATAACATTTAAACTGAAAACACATTTATAGCAGCCAATAACCTTAGGAGAACACTGCCGGGATGGTATCTATTATCGGCTCATATTTCGTTTTATCTTTAAAAATTTTGGTGCATCTCTATAAAAATCTACTGACTCAACATTAGCCTTTATATATAGCCTATACATATATATATATAATGCATATAAATTGTTAAATTGTGACATTTTTGCGTATATAATTGTAACCGTTTTCGTTTCGTCAACGCACTATGACTGCCAAAACCCAAAAGAAATTTTGCAGTAACATTTTCTTAAGCCTTAAACTAAAGCACAATCTTTAAACGCAATTACAAAGTAATGTTGTCTTTGACAACCTGAGCGGTAAAGTAAATAAAATGTGTTTTGTGATGGACAGAACAACTTTAAAAACAGGACACCCTTTAATGGACATCCTACTGGAGATAATTGAGTATTTTGTAATATGTGATCAGCAGGGGAAACTTTTGTATTGTATAATCATTTAAGTTTATATCCATGTATATTATTGCGTATTTAGCACTTAGCGTTTAGAGTGAATATTCAGGCATGAGATTTTAACTTAATTGAAGCAGTAAAGAATTCATTTTACTGAAGAAATGGGTTTTAATAACAGACTAGAGGGAAACCCGACCTGATTTAACTGTTATTGGCATCTCTTTTGGCGTCACACACTGCAGACAGAATGAAGACACAACATTAATAATGCATTCTCCACGTATATAGATGAATGTGTTATAATATATCAGTGCTTTAGTGTTTGTGGGAATGTGTGTGAATGTGACAGACAAACACACGCAGGCCACGGTAGCGGCAGGACACTGTGCTCTCTGGGCAGGTTATTGAGCGCACAGTGATAGGGGAGAGCATGTCTACAGCTGCTCCATTGCACATAATGCATTTTTTAGCAGTGACCTGTCGATAGCTTGACGAGCTCACAACAGGTCACCTTTCAGTCTGCTGGATACGCCACAGGGCAGGCAAAGAGCACACAGCTATATATTTATAGTCTTGAAAAGGAGTGTGTGTGGTGTGTGTTTGCATATGTGTGTGGGTATGCGTGTGTGAGTATATGGTAAAATAGGCTAGCCTATTCTTTACCAGCTGCCTTTATAAGCTTTCATCACATGTATAAAGTCAAGATGAGTATGTAAGTTAAGTTATATATTTTTACTGATATATTTATGTGTTAAAACAGTTGGAATTAAGCATCAATAGCAAATAAAAGCATTAACAGATAGATAGATAGATAGATAGATAGATAGACAGACAGACAGACAGACAGACAGACAGACAGACAGATAGATAGATAGATAGATAGATAGACAGACAGACAGACAGATAGAAACTTGATTGATAAATAGATGACTAGCATGTGGTTGTCTATATAACAAAAGTGGCATCAGCAGCAGAATGCTACAGTATATTGCCAAAAGTTTGTGGACACTTGGCTTTCAGATCCATGTGTTCTTCAAAATCCATGTTGCTACAATTTTGGAAGCGCACAGTTGTATTATATTACTTCCTTATTGGAACTAAGAGACAGTCTGTGCACAAATCCCCTGTGTTTCATAAAGTTATGGTGTGTTGTGATTGGAGTAGAAAGCTTGAACGTATTGCACAGAATGTCCTTATCTTACCACTGAACACCTTTGGGATGAACTGGAACACCTTAACTGATGTCAGTGTGTAATCTCACTATCTACTACAATACTATTGCAGATAAATAAACACATATCTCACATTTAAACACATTTAAGCTTTAAATTGTAGTGGAAAGCCTTTAAACAGCAAAATGGAACCAAATTTGGAATAAGGTGTTTAAAATCATGTTTGTGATGGTGTGATAATCCCCGGTTTTATCTCTGAGTAGTGCAAATATCCTCCTACCCACGTCCATAAAAAGAGAATCTGTCCATCTGTATGTAGTGGCCTTGGTCCAATTAAGCTCAGTGCAGAGTAATTAAAGTGTCAGTGCTGGAAAAGAGGATGAGGGTAAGGGTTTAAGAAGGTGATGAAGACTTGAAGTGAAACGAGTGTGTGTCGGAGCTCCTGCCCTTTCCTTCCGTCATCTCTCCTACTTCCTGAAGATCATTAATCTAATTGGCGCCAGTGGGGATTTCAGATCATTGTAAGTAGTTGTTTTTTTTTAGAGAGTTACTGAAGACGAAGACTTGTTAAAAACTAAGGCAAGCATACCGTAAAAAACAGAAAGGAGACGATTTCCATTTTGTCCTCTGATTTCTAATTTCTTTCCTTTTATTGTGTAAGAACAGTAGCAGTATCAACTATAAAACATATCCATAGATATCCATAAACTCTTGAATTTTTTTGCCTTTTTGTCTTTTGTGGGGAAGTGGTACTGCAGTGGTTTTGTGGGAAAGTAGTAGTGCAAGGTGTTGGACTACCAACTTGAAGACCCGGGTTTGATTCCCAGCACCACCAAGCTGTCACTGCTGGGCTCCTGAGCGAGGCTTTTAACCCCTAATTGCTCAGGTGTATAAATATAATAAATGTAAGTTGCTCTGGTTACGAATATCTGCCAAATTCTGCAAATGTAAATGTCTCTTTATCTCTTTTAAAGCTCCAATAATTTGTATGCTATAGTATTATATGATTAAACCCTGTTCCATTATGCAAATTACAATGTACAGTTCCTTGATGATCTATTCCTCCCGCTCGGATTTTAAAGTATGCATACAATGTACACTTTTCTATCCCATGAGGACGCAGGAGGGACAACGTGAAATGCGGAAGTGACGCAAAGGACAGACGCATAACTTTTCATGTGATTTAAGTACTTAAAGAAAAAAAACATTGTTCCTTGTAGGTAAATTGCACTCATTTAACATCTTTCAAGTTGAACATTATACAACTTTAATAAAATGACGGCTGTAGTTTGTCCGTATTCCATTCATTCTACCCAAAATCATTCTATATAGATCGTACTTTAACTGTCGGGAAGTTCACACTTACTTAAATGTAGTACATGCTTTAGTAGTATGCGGTGTTCTTGATATAAAAAAAGTGTCTTGACCGTAACCTCACTAAACACTGCGTCCCAAACCTTCACACATGACCGAAGCGTCTGTTCTCTTTAATACTATTTTGGTTCTATTAGGAAATCCTGACATTCCATAATCTAGTGGAAATCTTTTCCAGAAGTGTGGAGGTGAGTATAGAATTAAGAGTAAGACTAAATATGAAATAGAATAGAAAAAAAACACAGATATAGATGTAATGATTTAAATTTTTTATGTCTATATACTGTAACGTGTAAAACATTTTCACCATCCCATCACTGAGTGCTGCAAATAAAGAGAAAAAAAAAGCCTTAATATTTTTATTTACTAAAGAACAAAACATTTTTCTAGATTAATTATAAGAGCACAACCAGACACATTATAGCAGCCTGATAATATTAAAATGTCAAAAATAATAAAGTCGCATTACAAAATGTCATAACTGAGTGCTTCCTAGAAGTCTAAAGGACACATGTAGGTAACCTGTGAGAGACAGCAAGTCATTACAGGTGCTCCATTTTTTAAAACACTTTTTAATGTTAATAACAGTTTCTAATCGTTCGACATCACAGTCGCTTTATAATTATTTAGCATTTATTATTAATTTTAAAATGTATAATGCAAATTGTATTTATCATGAAATTGTCCTTACCACATCATATGCTGTATGCAGCTCATTATTAGAGGTTACATTTACAGAATTTGACAGATGTCCTCATCAAGAGCGACTTACGTTTTTCTCTCTCATACAACTGAGCAATTGGGGGTTAAGGGTTTTGTTTAGGGGCCCACAGTGGGAACTTGGTAGTGCTGGAAATTGAACCCCAATCTCCCGATTAGCAGTCCAACACCTTAACCACTGCGGATTTGTTCTGAAAGGTAGGAATTGGGTTAGGAGTGTTAGGATTTCGTTAGGTTTTTTAGTATTTCGGTTGGGATTTGTTCGGAATCTGTTAGGAAAGTTTTGCCAAGCAACTCTTTCTAATGTATGAAAATTTAAAGCATATTTTTTATTTGTCATAAGTATATTATATAGCTATATATAGATATATATATATATATATATATATATATATATATATATATCTATATATATATATACATATTATAGTAAAGTATTTAGGCATACTGTATATGATGCTATTGTGCTCCAGGAGTTCAAGTCACACCTTTCCCAATCCCTTATTATTTTCCTTTTTATTTTATCTGCTCAATACAGGCAAAAACAGCCAAAAATATATATTTAAAAAAAATGTTATAAGACTAAATCACTAGACATACTACGTTTATGTTAAAATTATTTATCAATTCAGGACAGAGTTCCTCAAACGCTATGTTTATACTGCAGGCAAATGGGGCCCAAATTTGATTTATGTGGAACAGCACAAACCGCATGAAATCTGATCACTTCAGTTACGATTTGTACCACTTTCATATGTGGTATTAAATCCCACACAGGTCAAATGATTCATGCGACTTGTTCATGTCATGCTCCCACCACTCCTGGCTCCGCATACACACACACACACACACACACACACACACACACATCTCCATGCTGAAGTAGCAGCCATTGCTCCACAACAAGCTGTTTAAAAAAATTGTTTCTCCTCATCCTCATTAATTTGTTGTCGTGCACTGGACATCCCCTTATATACTATATAACACTAACGCGCAAATCCTGCCTTCAGTTTCCAGTGTTTATTTTTATGTGTGACATGACACTGTGCAAGATGTCTGAAATCTAATACCGGTTACCTTTGAAAGAACAATGTAAACAGCTATATAAAAAAATCGAATCTAAGCAAAAATCTGAATTAAGCCTTGCAGTGTGAACGTAGTTTAAGTATCACTGTATCTTGCTCATCATTTGGCTAGGGTGACATGCTAAAACAAAACTATGTGACAGAGGCATGCAGGTATTCATCAGTCTAGTCGTATCTTCTGAATGAAATATTTCCTATCTACGTACCGCTCGATCGCGTATTTTTCTGCTGTCTGTGTGATAACGTGCATGGCAAACATTTACATTGTCTTGCATGCAGTTGTTACTTCGTATTAATCTATATGACTAACTCTGCTGCCTCCTAACTTTCCCTGTCTTCCATCCCTTCTCTTCTTCTGCCGTCAAGTTCTTGCAATGTATGAAAATGTTCTTAAGTGTCCTACACCTGGCTGCACAGGGCGTGGCCATGTCAATAGCAACAGGAACTCACATCGAAGGTAAGTTCTCAGATCATATAGGACGTGGAAATAGTTATGTTTTAAATCGCTGTCCGGTCAATTTTTTTTTGTGTCTTGTGTGTTGTGTGTTGCTTTTTTGCATTAAAGATATTTCGGTTATTGTTACTGTACAAAATTGTTGGTTGTGGTTTTTTGTTTAGATGTATTTGATTTTTTTAATTTATTTTAAATAACATTTTATTACCAACAGTTATAAGTGATAGCCGTTGTTACAATTCTTTCACAAGGTCAATGCAACAGAGTGCCGCATCTGCAATGTTATATTTGTAGGAAAAATATGAACCTTGGTTGATGAAATATATACCGTTTTGTCATGAGAACAGATTACAACAGATATATGTGCTATATGATATTATAATAACAATGTTTTACATCAATATTCCAAAAAAGTGATTCTCGACCCATTTGGATAACCACTCCCCCTAAATAAAATTGAAACCTTCTACTGCCCCCTTTCATGCCCCCAGCCACATCCCATGCATACAAACCATTTGTTATGAGTGACAGTTTTTAAGAACCAAGAAATTAACAAACAAATAATTAACAGAAGATTAGCAGAAATACTGAATAAATCTCATACAAGTCTTTAGTTTGTAAGTAAATTAGTGAAAGTCCTGTTGATTTGGTGCTATTTTTATAAAGAATAATAAAGGTTAAGGGGAAAAAGCCATATAGAGGATAAACCTGGTTAAATTAGCAGCATTTTTACTTTGAAACTTTTACTTATCTCTTAGGGAAACTTTGCAAATTTCCACATGAAACCGCTTAACACACCTGTTTTATTAGAGCCCACCATGGCACCAACAGATTTCCGACACCCCCAACAATGTCTAAACGCCCACTTAGGGCGCTAGTGCTTCGTTGAGAATCACTATTCAAAATGATTAAGATTTCTGAACATTAGATTAGGTTAGATTCTTAGTTAGTGCATGGTTTGTTGGTATACTGTAGGATATTTGTAGGATTTCTGGTATTTTACAATGTTAAATAATTTCCGAATCTGCCAAATTCTTGTAGATAAACATTTCAAATAAGATTTACTGATATTTGCTTTATATTTGGTTTTATATTTATAGAGAAATGTTATTTATGGTTTGTTTTTTACTGATTTATCATTAAGGTATATTCGAAAATGTTGTTTAATTCTTGATACTGAAAACATTCACAGTATATAATTACACATGTAGGTAATATGTAATGTATAACCTGTATATTAACCAGTAATTACTATACCATTTCCATCACTGTATGTTTTGAGTAATGAACAATAAAATCCACTATATTTGTCTGCTTCTATCCAAAGTCATTTACAATTGAGACAGCATAGAGCTGAGTGGCTGAAGGTTAAAGGTTCTTCTCAAACACCCAACCGTGGCAGCATGCCAGTGCTGGGAGCTGAACTCATGACCTTTTGAGCTCTAGCTCAGTGTCCTGACCCCTGAGCCACCATTCCCCCATGCACTAATTCATTCCTCACACCGGCTGCAATTCCTCACACTAGAAGATGAATTGTTGGGCTTAATATGTAATAATATATAATAATATATTATCAGGAAGGGAGGGTTTGTGCTCAAAATATCCGTTGAAATAATATGCATAAACCCACCCAAATCTATCTAATTATGACACTACTGTAAATTGTTTTTTGTTTTATTGCAAACCAGACCAGATTTACGATCAATTTTTCTAAAAGAAAACAGTATGTTTTTTAAACAAATATTACAATGTATAGAATAGCAATTTTTCATTCCATTAGGTTTGGAACAAAATGACAGAAAATAAAATTTACCGAATGTTTAAGCTTGCTTATACACTTACTTATTAACAGGTAAATTTTGTACTTTAAACTAATAGACTTCTGTTAGCTAAAAGACCGATAGATTCACGGTAAAATTCTGTAAAGCAATAAAACAGTATGTTGATGTAATCATACTAATGTAAAAAATATTACAATTTACAGAATGGAATTAGAATTAGAATTAGACTTTTATGACAGTTTTGTCAACACAGTTTTGTTTTTAGAACAAAACTAAAGAGTGTCAAAAAACATTTTAAATATGCACATCTTGCATAATTCTTTTATTTATGAAGTTATTATGATTCTTATTCTTTACACCTACTCTAATTGTGCCCCCACTTCCCTGACCGTCAGCCCGAAGTAAAGCTTCTTCTTTTTTTGTCAGATGATTCACCCACTTTAAATTTACTACTTGAATCTTAAAAAGCCACATTTTTTAATTTATTTTTCGCAAAATCAATCGCACCAACTCTGCTCTAATGGCTACCTGATAATTAGCTAATTATCTAAACTGCTAATTAGATTAGAAACTATTCTAATTAATAATTGTGCGATTATTAATTAGAAATGAGACTAATTAGATTGCCCCTAGTGGTGCAAAAAAATAGCTTAAAAAATTGCTAGCTTCTATTTATTATTACTTACATTTACAAAATTTGGAAGTTACATTTATCTCTTTTATACAGCAAGGGCCTTGCTTAGGGGCCCAACAGTGTCAGTAGGATATAAATGTTGGTATTTTTTCAGAATAAACTAATTAAACTTACAGCGCCAGCTGTCTATAAAGGTAGCAAAAATAGAAAAGATTGCAATTTACAGAATTTTTATATCATTTTAAATTTAGAAAAGGCTAAAATTCTAATTAAGCCAAAGTGTTTAAAATATTTAACAAAAAGCCCAACACTGCACATGCACCAGTAGTTAAGCCCTAGAAAAAGATTGAGCATGTGCCTGTAGCTGTGACTGGGATGATAAATGCTGAGCTCGCTGTAGTCTTTCTCTGTAACGCATGTAATTCTATTCTGGGTGCTTCTGCAGTGGAGGTGTGACGGTCAGCAGCTGGTGTGGGATGGTAGGCCTGGCACCATCCATTAGCACGTTTGTGACACCCAAGCACGAGCGCCAGCTGCACATCACACACAAACACACACCCACATTCGCTCTGAGGAATGCATCTGCCCTAGAAGAAAAGACCTAACACACCAAGCTAGACACTTTCAACTCTTACATCTGTGCTCACGAGCATGGAAATGTGTGTTTTTCAGGCCCCAAAGCAAATTGCCAGTTTCTCTGGTGTCATTTGCACCTAGACAGACCTACACGCACACACACACACACACCTTTTGCTTTTACTCAGTTCCTCTGTCTGCTGTGAAAAAGTCTCCACTGAGTTTTTATCACTCTTAACAGATCACGAAAAAAAAAAATTGTGACTCTAAATTCATTCTCATGGGAAATCACAGGTCTGAAAAGGAAATCCACCTGTGTTTGAACCGTGGAGTGGATTCAGTTTGTCTTAGATATTTGGAGCTTCTACTACCGAGGGCTCAATATCGAGCTCATAAACCTGTCACTAATGTGGCATAGACAGGACTGTAAGGCTAGTTCTAATAACTCCTCTGTGTACAGATGGCTTCTCTGACATATACACTATATTGCCAAAAGTTTGTAGATCCATATGTGGTTCCTCTCCAAAATGTTGCTACAAATTCAGAAAAACTCAGTTGCCTAGAATGTCTTTGTATGTGTTTAGCATTCTATTATTTCTTCACTGTTTCATCATGGCAATGACCCCTGTGCACAAAGCCACTGAGTTCCATTAAGGCAAGACAAGTTTACTTACATAGCACATTTCATAAAAGATTTAAAATAAAGGAAAACAGTGACAAATATAAATGTACAATTATATTCAGTTCGGAGGTATCACAGTGGTCATTCACTAAATGCAGAACTAAATAGATGTGTTTTGAGTCCGGATTTAAAGATGGCTACTGATTTAGCGTATCTGATCTCTTCTGGTAGAGGGTTCCAACTGCGGGCTGCACAATAACTAAAAGCAGATTCTCATGTTTAACTGACCTGATCCTAATGATATAAGTCTAATGATCCTAATGATAAGGCCAGACCTCCATACTTGAACTTAGTGTCTGATCTTACTAATACTATTTCGGAGAATAAACACATATCCCACATTCAATCTTCAAATTGTAGTGGAAAGTCTTACTAGAAGAATAGAGCTTAATTGAACCGCAAAATGGAAATTATTTTGGAATAAGATGTTTGATCAGGTGTCCACAAACTTTTAGCAATGTTTTGTATATAGAAACAGAAAGAGTAACATCAAGTGTTGCTTCATATTTTACATATTTTTTTATCATTCTGTTTTGTGTTTATGCAGTCTCTCGGGATGCCCAATAGCAGCTGCTGAGAAACTGGCTAAAGCTCATGAGAAACACCAAGCATGCAATGGAACCAAGTCTAACCAGGCATCGGACCGAGTTCTGAGGTAGGACACAAGACCTAGATTTAAAATCAAAAAAAGAAATAAAAATCACATGCTCTAAGATGTAGTATATATTATTTAATTATAAGTGACGTGCTAAACAACATGGCTCATTACCCGGTGTCATAGATTGAGACTAAGCTTGTATGTTATTATTTGAGTGAATTTTTACATTTTTCTTAATGGTGTGTGTGTGTGTGTGTGTGTGTGTCTGGCTGTATTTGTGTATTTAGAACCTAGAGAGGGATCTATTTGAGCTCTAACCAAAATACGTCCTAGTTGATGGACTGGTTATATTAAGATTAGAACTAACATACAATAAATAGACGGTTGTAATTGTACATGTGTGTGAGTGTAAGCTGTCCTTCAATAGAATTGCATCCCATTCAGGATTCAGTTCATCAGCATTCATTATGTAGTTCTCACATCCTAGGCCTATATTTACATTCTAAATAAGTCATGAATATCATCTATGGACTCACTCAGCTATGACCTGCATGAGGTTTTGTATCTGTTGCACTTATTTATTGTTTTTATTATGATTTTTCTTAGCTTTAAGCTTCTTGTAGTATTTACTGTTTTAGGCAAAAACAAGTTTAAAGATATATATTAAAATAAACACTTTAACACAATGTACACGCACTCCAGAGATTAAACCCTGCTTTGTTCATAATGTCAGCATGTGACTTGCTTTTACTGCATTTCGGTGTATAAACACTATCAATTTTTCATCCGCTTTAACTAGCATTACTTCAGCTATATAACTACAGATTAGGGCAATTCCAAAATAGCAAGTTAGGGAGATTCCAGGATATATTTGTAATGTATTTCATCAATATATATATAGAAAAAAATCAGGGTCTAAAAGCAAATAATAAATATGTACAGATACATTTGCTGAATTTGTTGGACGTTCTTATCCAGAGTGACTTACATTTATCTCTATTATACAGCTAAGCAATTAGGGTGTTAGGGCCCTTGCTCAGGGGCCCAGCAGTGGTAGAGTGGTGATATCAGGAATCGAACGCTGATCTTCCAACTAGCTGTCCAACACCTTAGCCACTGAGTTATCCCCTGTCAATAAAACCCCCTGTTATGGGCGAAAACAATGTAAAACAGGAACCTCAGCTTAATATTTTATAAGATGTACTTGCTACATTCTATACATAAAGTGGCTGTACAAAGTAAAAACAAATATATGCTTTCTTCACAATGTGGAGGATATGAAAAGATTATATGATGTAAAAAAAACACCAAATAAAAACAAACAGCAAAAAAAAAAAAACAGCAATAAGGACCTGTTTATTTAATTTTTGCTATGTGTTTTTGCTATCTATTCGGTATAACAAAATATTTTTAATTATTTGATTATTTCATTTTTGTAATGTTTATATATCTAATTTTGTAATGTGATGTATTCCATAAAATTATGTTAATTCTGCTTTATTTGTTGCTCTTTCAGGCCCATGTGCTTTGTAAAGCAGCTGGAGATCCCGCAGTATGGCTATAAAAACAATGTCCCCACCACCACCCCACGCTCCAACCTGGCCAAAGAGCTGGAGAAATACTCCAAGACCAGCTTTGACTACAACGGCTACGACAACCAAAATGTGTACGGCAAACGTGCTATCGCTCCTAAGGTCCAGGGCCGTGATACCTCCCCAAAAGGATATGATGGTGAGACCCGCAAAACCACATTTTAGCTTTTTATTCTTTGCAATTTTGCAACATGTTTTTAAGAATACAGAGCATTTTTTTTTTTGGTGGCATACAATTTTAGCATGAGATGTACTTTTAGCGAATTTATTGCAATGAATAGCAAATGCACTGATGCTACAATGGGGCTATTTTATGCGTGTTCCCAGAATCTTCTCCAGCCTTTGACCGGGGGAATGGAAATGTATGGAAATTATATAGTAGCAGATGCATAATGAATGACTGGGTAGAGGCGAGTCAAGGTCTAGTCTCCGGGCCACAGCTAATTGCAATTCTGTGTGAATAGCAGTTCCCTGGCTGCACTTTAATGACTGAGAGCGGAGTGGGTATATAGAGAGAGAAAGGGGAAAAAAGAAAGAGAGAGAGAGAGAGAGAGAGAGAGAGAGAGAAGAGAGAGAGAGAGAGAGAGAGAAAAAAAAGAGAGAGAGAGAGAGAGAGAGAGAGAGATGGTAGCAGGAAACTCGGTTGGAGATGCCACTTTGATGCTCAGCTGGTGGCTGAGGCTTATTGTAGCTTTAGACAAATTGCAAATAGCAAAGCGATCTCACCCGAAGCTTAAAAATACAGCTCGACACACATGCTCAACCACTTTTTGTTTTATACTTTCTTACTTTACAAAGAACATTAATCAGGCAATCAGAGAAATCAGGGTGTGGTGTGCTGGAAATAAATAGACTATCTATAGAGAAAAGGTACGCTCACTGGTTATGCCATAACTACAGTACAATTCAAGAGTTTAATGTTATGTGTATAGCTAATATCTTCAATGTCTGAATTTTTTATATGTGAATTCTTCCAGCAGGCTGTGACAAATTATAAAGACAGAAGGAAGTAAAGAGGGAAGATAAAAATGATACAAGATGTAAATCCAATTAAAAAAATATTACATGAAATATTACAGGATAGTGTTCACAGGGTGACCTGATATCACATAAGCTGTTTATAACATCAATCTACATTACTGTAGTCATAAATAACCTAAAAGAAATATATTTTTATAACTGACCTTGGCATTTAATGCTAACTTTGAAGGTTTTCTTACTTAAAGTAAACTTACTTAGTAAAATGTTAACCGTTTGAAATTACTACTCTATAATAACAGAGTTAATTATTCTTGATTTAAACAATAATTGTAGTGTTTTATCAAAGGATTTTTTTTCTTATCTTGAAATTATCAATGATTATTTATTCAAATTCAACTTTAACACACTATGAAGGACTAAGATTAATTAAACCAGAAAGAAATTTGTGTATTTATAGTGCATAAGGAGGTGACAATCACAAAATATAATTCTTTATTTGAAAATCGCAAATTTAAAGACACTTTTTTTAAAAAAAAAAAAAGCATCCTATACAGTTAGGATGAACTCGTTTCTTGAACTTGTGTATCTCAGGATAAATTTAAGCTAAAATGCATTTATGTAGTAATTTATTACAATAATAATAAAAGAAAATGTAAAATGAATGTAAAAAAAATAATTTAATATATAAAAATATAAAAATTAATATAATGATATATAAAAAAGTATTTAATGAAATTAAAAACATACTAAATAAAATATTTTATCAATAAATTATTGTTTTTAATAGCTGTTTCTTACTTATATGGTCTAAAACTGTCTATTAAATATATTGCATTTGGTCAGCATTCATTACAATAAAATAACCTTAACCCAACACTAAATATGTAGCAATGTCTCTGTATTTTCAGTGTTTCGATAGGGTTCATACTGCATATTTAAATTAAAAAAAGGGAATGTGGATAGCAGCATGCAGGAGGCTAAACAATAGCAGGGGTGAAGGGATACATCTGAAAGAGGAGTAGACATTTTTTCTGGGATTTGAAGGACGTGATAGTGGAGATGTTACGGAGGCTCTGTGGGTGGATTCAATAAAATTGAATGACCTGCCCCCTCTGAGGAGAATCAATACTTCAGAACAAGTAAACCTTTACTACATGATCTAGGAATACATGGTGGGAAATAAAGATGGAGGAGCTCAGTTTGTTTTGAGAGACAAGATCGTTTTGGGTTTTGAAGGTTAGAAGGAGTATTTTATGCTGTAGATAGTGATTATTAAAAGGGGGTGTTGTGGGGATTTGTCTGATGTGCATGGGAACTTTAGTGTATAAATATACTGAGATATGGTAGTTTTTTGACATCTAATTTGAAATTAGATTTGATGCTGGGTGAGAATACTAAGTTTGAATCGTATTTCAAATACATTATAGTCTGGATATAGTAGTCTCGACTAACATGTAAGAGTGATAGCTAAAGCGACCAATAAAAGCGTTTTTTTCCTCATCCTGTTTAGGAGCGTAAAAATGTCCCCATTTGCAACCAATTATTCACAAACGTCTTAAAAATTTACAAAATCAATCATTTGCCACCAATGTAAACACAAGAGCTTACCTCTTGGATCAAACAGCTTTGGGTGTTTGATCCAAGAGGTAAGCTCTTCATGACTTCTGGAAATCCTGTACACCTCAACCATTCAAAAGACGACTCCAAAAACTTCAGAGTTCAGTCTGTGGGCCTGACATATGAGGCTGAGACTAAGTTTTAGTGGCTTGAAATGCTACAGCATTTATATACTCACTTAACTGTAGAGCTTTTTAAACACACACTAAACAAAGTTTTGTGCACATTTATGACAAGGTTTGTGACTTTTTTAAACTGTTGTCTAGAATGTCTTTGAATGTCATAGTATTACATTATTCCTTTGGGCAGTGGTGGCTCAAATGGTTAAGGTGTTGAGTTGTTGTCTGAAGACCAGAGGTTCAAGCCATACCTCTCTGAGTTGTTGATCTAGGAAGCCCCACCACTGCCAGCCAGTTGCTGTTAGAAAGACCCTTAACACTTACTGCTCCAGTATCATAGCTGACCCTGCGCTCTGACACCAACTTTCAAAAGATGGGATATGTAAAGAAACAAATTTCGCTGTGCTGTAAAAAGGTATATCTGACAAAATAAAGGCATTTTCATTTTACTAAGAGGACCAACCACTGTTTCAGCATGACAATACCTCAGTTCACAAAAAGTGTTTTGCAAAAAACCCTGGCATTTATTCAACAGGACAGCTATGAGATGAACTGGGATATTGAGTGGACTGCAATCCTCCTGATGTGAAGTCTTCAAGAGGCAATCGAATCATTTCGAGTTCTTAATTCTTTCTTAAATTAGGAGCCAAATTGCTTTTTACAATGTAAATGGGCTATTCCCATTACAAACTTATTAAGGCATAAAGCATTTGATTAGGTTATGATTGAGTCTGTAGCACACAGAAAATTCTGGCTAGTTAGTGTTTTATTAGCTTGATGAGGCAAAACAAAAAAACACAGTTGAGTTAATAAATCTTATCAGAAAGTAATGTCAGTGTAATCAATGAAATGCTTAATGTTACCATATAATCATTTACAGCAAGAATTAAGTATTACATTTTAGGAATGTAACGACGCCGTTGTCGTTGGTGTGTGTGACTGTGCATGCTTGTGTGTGAATACGTGCAATATCTACCTCTGATTGGCAAACAATAGAATTAAGCCAATCATGATCAGATATGTGTACCACCGCACCCCACACACACCTGCATTTCCTATCAAATCTGCTTTGGTAACAGTGTTGTAACAGGGAAAAAAGTATTTTGTTTTGTTACATTTGGTAACAACATTGTTATTCACATCACTGTTTATATTCCAGTTAATGTCACCCAAGAAGAAGAAAACTTTATTTGTGACATATTAATTACAGCATCGTGCAATTTTTTGCATAATCCAGCTTGTTAGAAAGTGGAGGTTAGCGCATAGGGTCATCCATGATCCAGGGATCAAATCTTCTGCAACAGAGAGGGTCAAAGGCTTTAATTAAGGGCCCAGTCCATGCAGTGGTGGGGCTTGAACCCCCAACCTTCCAATCAGTAAACCAGAGCCTTAACTATGAATTCACTGCTGTGATAAAAAGAACAGATTGTGCTTGATAATATTAGTCATATATCATCTGTAATACATCCTTATACAGTCTAGATCTGTTTGCCTGTGTGTCTCCTCAGCTAAGCGATACTGTAAGAACTCCAGTTCGGCAAGCAGCACCACCAGTAGCTACGCTCCCAGCAGTAGCAGCAGTCTAAGCTGTGGAGGAGCTACAGGAGGAGGAGGAGGAGGGGGGGGAGGAAGCAGTGCTAGCAGCACCTGCAGTAAAAGCAGTTTTGACTACACGCATGATATGGAAGCTGCCCACATGGCTGCTACAGCCATCCTCAACCTGTCCACACGATGCAGAGAGATGCCTCAGAGCCTGAGCGGCAAGCCACAGGAGCTCTGCGCACAGGTACCAGAGCAATCACTGTGTTTAAATGTGGGTTTGTGTATTTGTGTGTTGTCTGAAGCAAATATGTGCAGGCTGAACTGGTTTCTGAATGTCAGTGAGTGTGAGTAGGTGTGTTTGGCTGTAATATCTGTAGGCAACATGTCACATGTCTATACCAGGTCAGAACTCCAGTTGCTCTAGTTGTATAATAAAACATCTTTATAATCATTTAGGGTTTTTTTAATAGACTATAAATTTAAATATAGTAGAATTAATAGTAGCACTAAGGCATTTTTCATATTTACCCCATGTCTGTATGGCTCCTGGTCCTGGAGGTCCAGTGTCCTAAAGAGTTTAGCTCCAACTTGTCTGCCTGTAACGTTCAAATATACCTAGCATGACCCTGATTAGCTAATTCAGTTGGGTTGAATTAGGGTTGGAGCTAAACCCTTTAGAACCAAGTTTGCTGACCCCTGCTCTAGGTATTCTTTAGGTTCACTCTTACTGTCCAAAAAGGTGCTCATAGATTCAATTTGTTAATATTGAAGAGCTAGACAGAAACCTTCAAGGGCTCTAATTTTAAAAGGGATCAAAACACTGTCTACAGTGTAACCTGTAAAAACTATAGCAACCAGCAAGCAAAGAGATGGCAAATAGATTATTTTAATAAAGTAAATATTTACATTTCTGGCATTTGGTGGATGCCCATTTCGAGAGTGATTTAACCCTTGTGCACTGTTCGAAAACACTACCCCTTTATTGTGTTTGTGGATGAAAACATCTACTAAATTCCACTGCTGTAAAAATACATCAGTTAAATATGTGTTTAACTTTTTTTTTATTATTATTTGTTTATCAACTGCATTGCTGATCAAAATTCCTAAAAGCTTCAAAAAATTCAGGATTTTTACCAGCCAATTACCAGTTGACTTCACTGGGAAAAAACACAAGTTATTAACTTATTTTCAATATATAAATTTGCCCACAATGTATTCTTAAAAATTTTAATAAATGAAATATTTGCTGAGATACAGTAAAAGGAAAGTTACATTTATCTTATTTCTCTAACTAAACCATTAAGGGTCCTTGCCCAGGGGCCCAGCAGTGGAAGCTTGGTGGTGGTGGGATATAAACCCACTAGTTTTCAATCAGCAGTCTAACACCTTAACCACTGAGCCACCACTTCCCACATTTCTTTTGGATCGGAGAAAGGATGTTAGTTAAGATTGTATAGATAGACAAACTGGACGTTGCTCTGAATAATCTACCTTGGTTTCTACCGAATGCCATAAATGTAACAAATAACTATAAAAAATTTTGAGTAGCACTATGGCAGAGGGAGTCTCTACACTAAACTGGGATTCATGGATAAACACCCGAATAACAGTTCAGCCAGTGGCGTCTTTAGTCACCAAGAAGTAGAAGTATTTGCCTTCCTGTGGCATGATTGGACACACACACTTGTACACACAAGCTTAACTGGCATTGACACTAATGATGAGGTGTGCAGGGATAGAAGGATGGAAAGGAGAGGGTTGGAAAGGAACGATGATTGCATATGCTGGGTGATCGGAAGTGCCGAGAGCGAGAGGGCTTCCTCTCTCTATCTTTCTTTCTCTTCCTCCTCCATCCATCTCCTGTCACTCTGCAGAGAGGAGTGGGGGAATGAGAGAAGCAGCTGGCCTGCGGCAAAACCCATCTCCTCCTGTCACAGACTGAGAGACAGCATGGTGCTTCTCTCCGCTTCTGACGGCTGTGCCTTCGCTGCGCCTTCACTTCACTTCCTCTGATTATTTCACCTCGAAAAAATAACCGCCTCAAATGGGGCTGTTTGTCATGCATAAAGCTGTTAAGGTAGCCAGGAGGAAGCAGAATGATCATAAGATATCGTCAACGATATAAATAGATTAAATATTATTAATAGGGTGGATTGAGTCTGCAGTGTAGAGTGGATATAAAAAGGTTTACACAACATTATTACAATTGGATTTGGGATGTAAAAAAAAATAAAACTGGATCAGCGACTAACAAAACTCAAAAGGGAAAAACAAAAATTCGCTTGTACAGGTGTGCACAACCCTTTTATAATGGAACATCACATTTATGCTTAAGGATACATGTATTTATTATACACCTGTCATCAATGAAGTGATTTCGATTAATCACAAAACAAGTCCAGCTGATTCTGTAGAACTTTTTGAGGTGATATCAAAAATTGATATTGTTTTTTATATTCAGCTGACTCAAAAAATGATTCCAAAAGCTCAGCATCTTACTGTTAAAAGAAACCCAAATGGAACACTGTGAGAACATTTACAGTTATGATATTTATCAGAGGCCCTTTTCCAGAGCGGCTTATTTTTATCTCTTTTAATCAACTGAGCGACTGGGGGTTAGGGGCCTCACTCGAAATCGAACCCTGATCTTCCAATTAGCAGCTCAACACCAAACCCACTTTGCTACCACTTCCCACCATTGTGAGGACCATCAAAAACAGGTAAAAAATATGATATATGACATCTATTGTGAAAATCATGTCATATAAGGACATGCCATCTCTCCAAACCTGATGATAAACCAAAACTACATTTTGCCAAAACATAAGAAAATGTGTTCAAGTTAAAAAATGTGACCAAGGTAAAAAGTATTTGGCCATATTTCTAAAGAATATGTTACAAATAACAAGCCAGCCTTTCAATTAAACAATATTATACACACCGTGAAGCATGGTGATGGAAGCATCATGCAATGGGAATGTTACTTAACTGACCCTGGAGCTCTGGTCAAAACAGAAAGAAACATGCATCATTTCTTTTCAGCTGACCGAGTGACCACTAGCCACTAGATATTGTGGAAGTTACTTTTAAAAGCATCCCAAAATCAACCAATCAATTAGGCTTGTAAGAGCAAGGGTTATAATAGAGCCATTTTAAATTAAAAATGCCAAATTTAAGAACAAAAATGATTTTATGATTATTTAATATTTTTTTGTTTTTGAAAACATAAACTCACACTTGATTTTGCATTGTTTGGTTCCTTTGTCTATAATTGTCTGGATGGTACAAGATCAGACATGGGTGATATTGAGAAATTACATCTTTTATCCTCGATCTCTGCTGGTCCGTTCCCATGGTGATGGAGGTCAGGGTCAAATCAGGCCAGGTGGACTAAGGGAGAAGACAATATTCCAGACAGACTCTCCGCAATCCCAGCCCACTGCTAATGATATCAATTGCAGAACTTTTTTATTGTGTTCTTGTAAAGATATGCAGCTCCTTAAATGTCCTGAATACTGTAGATGGATGGATGGATGGATGGATGGATGGATGGATGGATGGATGGATGGATAGATAGATAGATAGATAGATAGATAGATAGATAGATAGATAGATAGATAGATAGATAGATAGATGGGTGTTCTATCATGTATGTGTTTTTAGGAATTAAGAAAAAGCATATGGACAAAAAGAGCCAAAGGGAAACTGCTGTAATGTGGCAAAGAAAAGATCGAGAGAGAAAATGCTGTGGAGTGCTCAGTGGGGGAGAGAGAGAGTAAGAGAGAAAGAGAATCACAGCAGGGAGATGGAAAAAGTAGCTAACTTACATTGCATTGCTATTCTTGACATTATTCCCAACACAATTCTTATCTGCTGATCTCAAAGTGCTGACAGAACTAAACTCCAAATTTAATCACATTATATATTTGTTTATATGTGGACAGTGTGCAAGCCTTAAATGCCTCTCCTGCGTTTAAGTTGTCACACACCGCACAAGATGCTGATAGCATTAGGTTTCTCATACATATGTCAGACTTCATACATCTATTATTACAGATTCCTTTCCAAATCCAGCTGGTCTTGCTTTTGCTTTACAATGCAGCCCACTGATTTACAAGATTTGTATGCAATAAGACCTTTCTTTACACATCTATCTTACAGAAAAAAACAGTCACATGCACCTACTGTTTAAAAGAACACGTTTAACCTGAATTTTTATCTTGTGATGTCGTATGAGAAAATCTCGTAAGAGATCTTTATACATTTTTTAGCAATCTATTTAAACAATACTCACACAGTAAAACAATCTTCTATAAAATAGTGCATATACATTTATGGCTTTTTGGCAGGGGTCCTTATCCAGTGAGACTTACATTCATCTCATTTACCTATCTGAGAAGTTAAGGGTTAAGGGCATTGCTCGGAGGTCCAAATGGTGGTCCTGAGAAATTGATTCAATAATGTTTTGATCAGCAGGTAAACAGCTTAATCACCTGAACGACATCCCACATCCCAGTATCCAATACTTCATACAGCATATTTATTTTTTGTAAATGTTTCTATTGCAATATTTTCCAGTTTCCTTCTCAGCTATGCTTCAGCTTCATTTTCACTTTCACCCATCTTTGAAATATTTCCACTTCCAGTTTAATTATTTAATTTATTTATATAAAACCCAATAATTTTGCTTTGATACCTCGGATATAGGAGAAAAAATTGAACCCCCAAAAAATAAAAACAACATCAAAAAAAAGTGTTAAGGTTTGTTATGATGCTGTTACGTGAGTGTGGATTTGACAATTCTCACTTTTGTTCATATTTCTGCAGCATGACTGTTGGCCTAAGCATTTGGGGGGCCCTATGCAGAATTTTATTTGGGGTTTCCTTGGTGCCACCAGTATGACTAATTATTGTCAATCCTTGATTATTTGCATACTATAAATCTATTATCAATTTTATTTGTTACAGCTGTGTTTCTTACATGATATTAATGTTTTTACTCTGCTAAGCATACTCTGCATCCTGTTAAAATAATATTGCGTTGTTTTTTTTTTAAATTTAAAATTAACATTGTTCATTGACATAATGAACATAATATATATATTGAAATTGATCTGTCATTTTATTTACTTTTGGGGTCCCCCTTGTGTCATTTAGTTTGCATATGCCTTTGACTGATTAAATATGAATTCATTTTTATCATACATAGGTTGGATTGATAGGTGCTTTTAACATGAAGTACTCCTTTCAGATGCAGTGGGAGGAACTACACCTTAACGTTTATTATATTAGGAAGATTTATATTAACTCAAGCTTAAATAGAAGAGCAGAGATGTACAAACTAAAGTGAGGAAACAGAAATAGTGATAGCAACCTATTCTACTCTCTACCCCATCTCTTCCTTACTACTCTCCTGCATCTGTCCAAATTCTTTGCTTTTGCTTTTTCTGTCATATTTTTTTCCTCATCACCTCTAGTCCAACACCTTATTATCTTCTTACCTTTCTTTTCCTCTTCTTCCCCAATTGTCCCTCACCGGATGCTCTTATCTCTCCAATTTTTTCTTGCTTTCTTTATCGGGTCTTCTTCTCTATCTGTCTTAAAACCACTCCAAGTTCAACTTTAAATGCAGACATTAATTATAGATATATATTGCAATATATTTCTATACCTAATGCATAAAAATATACAAAGGGTGGCACTGTTTGACATTGTTTGTTTATTTGTTTGTTTATAGGAAATGTTAAACTTTTGGATGAATAATTTGAATAATCTGCATATTCATTTGGTGTAAATGATTTATTTTTAAATCTCTTAGATTAGTTTTATTTAAATCGTTATTATGTGGTCAAAACTGTGGCATTTATGCCAAATTTACACTAAATCCCTTCAACTTTAGAGATAACACATCCTTAAACTTTTGAATTTTTATTTAAAACAAAATAAATTACACTGTATGTGTTACACAATATTTGTTAACGTGCCATTCCAACTATTTAATCTAATCGTCTAAATGATATTTAATACACCACTGCATCTAATATCATACCTTTTTGATTATTCCTGAAATTTGCAAATAAATCACAAGTATTTGACACAAATCGAACAAATCCCAGAGTTGTTTAACTATTCTAACAATATCAGCTGAAATTTACAGGCATCTCGTTTGATTGACACTTCCAGCTCTCAGTAATGTTCAGTTAACAATTGCAGCATCCCTCTTAATCACCAGGAGATCACAAGTTGAAATCTCACGAGTGCAGGAAAGCATAATTGGCTGTGCTCTCAGGCTCTCTGCTTAGGACAGATGAAATTCCCCTTTCCGTTGTTGACAGTTAATAACAGGACAGTTAATGTCTACCCGGCTAGTTACATGTAGCGTTACGTGATTTATTTAGAAAATAACAAAACAATAATTTGTTACAGAAAAAATGTGTAATTAAATTACAGTTATTTATGAATATGTTATAGAATTTATTTAAAATAGGGTTACATCTAATTTTTTTTCTGTGTGTTCATTAATATTAATTTGTTGTTGCTTTGACTGTTTGATGCTTTTCATTGGTTCCTTGGTTGGAATTTGCTGTGCATCCCGTCTGCCAATTACATTAATCCGCTGAAAGCTTCAGGCCACTACGCCCTGTTTAAGAGTAAGGTTAACAAACGTTAGAAAATAATTTAGTTAAAAATATCCGTTAGAAACTTATTAGTAACCAAATATAATCAGTAACTTTACATGTATAAAGTAACTAAAAAGTTATTACATTTAAAATAAGGGCATTTGTAATCTGTAACCAATTACATTTCCAAAATAACCTTCCCAACACTGTGTCATGTGAGTTTTGAATCTGTGGAGGCTTCCTGAGTTCTGTTAGCCTTCTCTCACCCGTTTTGCTTTCCTCTGTTGGTAGCTATCGTGTAGTAATTACTGAATTACAACTAATTATTGAATTAAAAATAGCATGAAAGTACAGTGTATAAAACAAGCAGTAACTTTCTACATAAAAATCTAAATAGGAAGAGATGGTGCAAAATTCGATGTAGAAAGATTTCACAGGGTTGAGACTAATTGTGTGCATCTGCACTTGCTGGGTGCAATAAAAAAATGTGCGAGCAGATATTTTTCCATTTATGTCAGATATACTGTAAATTTCTCTGGTTAGAAAGAAAAATACCATATTCATTAATCTTCGCTAGGTTAATGATGCTTTTATAGCACTTCTTATTTTTTATTTTTAGCTGTTTGATCAGTTAGTGGTCTGAAGTGGGATACAAGTTTGTTCATATTTTCAAATAGAAAATATTGTGTGCTTAATATATTTATATAAAGCACACAAAATAATAAGCGTGGAAATCAAATTCAAAGTTAAGAGTAATTAGGAACTTTAATTATGTACTGTAGCTGAAGATAAAAAACTGTCAGGGAGGGAAGAAGAAAGGAAGGAAGGATGGAAGGAAGGAAAAAGGAAGGAAGGAAGGAAGGAAGTTAGGAAGGAAGGCAGGAAGAAAGGAACGAAGAAAGGAAATTGCAGGATAGAAGGAAGGAAGGAAGGGAGGAAGTAATGAAGGAAGAAATGAAGGAAGGAAGGAATGATGGGAGGAAGGAAGGAAGGAAAACAGGAGGAAATGAAGTAAGGAAGAAGGGAAGAAAAGAAGGAAGGAGGTAAAAAATGAAGGGGGAACAAAAAAGGAAGAAAGGAAAAAAAGAAGGAAAAAAAGAAGTGAAGGAAGACTGGAAGAAATGAAGGGAGCAAGCAATGAAAGAAAGGATAGAAGATAGGAGGAAATATACATATATATAAGATAATAAAATGCAGTTAATTATTGCTAGACATGCTCGTCGGTCTAACCCTAATCTAATTTTCAGTATCCAAACCAAACTGTTTTTTGTTGGTTTGGTTTGCTCGTTTGCTTGTTTGTGTTTGCTTTGTCTATTTTCTTTGTCTGTTCAGGGCCGTTTTTGTTTAATTTTTATAAAATTAAACAAAATAGAGCTGCAGTTTTTCTTATAGCCACCAAACAAATACCACCAAGGTCAGAATTGTCGGCTAGTCCTACACTCGTGTGTACAAGACTGGAAAACATGTCTGAAAACACAAACACGCCAAAACTCACACGTTTTCATTTCACCACACTGCCATCTAGTGTAACTTTAAGACCAACGGTATCTGTCCATGGAGGTTTTATGGACAATCTGCCATACAAAGAAGGAGCAGAAATATACCCTGTGTTCTAAAAAAGATAAAATAAAAACAAACTTATTTGTTCTTTTCTACATATTTCAGTGATCTTAAAAGTAAAAAATGTTTTTTTTTATCCCCTTTACCATTAAATTGCTAAAAAAAAAAAAAACCTCTTTACGTCTCTCTAATGCAGCACAATCATCAGATTAGTTTTCACTTCCTCTCAGTCACGTTTCCGTGGAGTCATTGATTGACTGGTACGGTTCAACAGCCAATTGAGCTTTTGTTATTTGCATACAAATTGGCTGTGCGGAACGCTGCTGTGCTTCCTAAGTAAGAGACTCTTGGTTTTCAGTGAATTTGTGCATGTGTGTATGTGTGTGTGTGTGTGCGATTGCCTGCACATGTGCAGATGCTGAGAAGATCAGCCCGACTGCTTGATTACCATTAAATCAACACAAATGATCTGCGCTGATTTTTTTTCACTGATGGCAGAACTTGAACTGTAAAATGCAGCATGTTTGTATGTGTGTGTGGGAGAGAGTGAGTTTCTTGTTTCAGATAGATAGTGTGAGCATGTGTGTATGACATTTAAGAAGTTCCTTTGTCCCCTTTTAAAGACACCTGGCAGATGGTGTTGTGTGCCAGGGCCACCATGCTAGCGGCACACACTGATAAACTGTGGGAGAGGAAAAGAAATCAGAAACACACACACACACACACACACACACACAGAGTAGACGTGATTTGCACACACATCTCTCATATATTTCTTTTTCAAGATCTGCCTATTTTACAAAATCTATCTTTTTTTTAAATACTGCTTTCCAAATACACACACTGGAATGTGTGTGTGTGTGTGTTTACAGTTTGCTTAAACGTGTTTCCTTTTTCTTCTCCTTTTTTTTTTGCAGTCAGATGATCTCGATCCCTTCCAGGACATTTTAGAGGACACTGCGTATGCCACAGACGTTGTCATCCCCAGCCCTAAGCCAAAATTCGCCCCTTGCAAAGAGAGCAAAAAGGACCTGATAACGTAAGACCAAACAGGAAGTGATGGCACTGGACACTCTTGCACTGATTTTTTTTTTCTGTCTTATTTTTTTTTCTGTTGTTGTTTTGTTCCCCTGCTCTTCACGATCAGCCCTTCAGCATAGCTGCATGCCACGTAACGCTCAAGTTCTTTAGATTAGCATATCTCTCTGTGCTTGTTTTTCTTTGATGCTTAATGGTAACTAAACATCATTTTCATCCTGTTGATGTTGCAGCTCTTTCTTAGGATGTCTTAAGAGACAGTGAAGCTAAACTGGAAACAATGAACTATAATTAATGCAAAGCAAAAGAAACAAGACCTAAAGCAACACTTCATTTGATCTATCTCTCTTTGATAGCGTTACCACCATATACACGCTCATAAGCGTCATTTCAGGGATAATGTCAAACCTGCCACTGGCATCACAGTCGATATGAATTGTCACGCAAATAGCGACAGATGTAACGCTTATGATGGTGGTGTGTGGGATTTATTTTAGATTCAAATGAAGTGTTTTGTCTGCACACAAACCTTGTGTCCCTTTTTTGTTCTGGACTTTTGGAATTTGATTCTATGTACTTTTTCTGGAGACAGATGCCTAACTCCAGGGTGTGATGGAAGTGGTCACGTGACCGGTAATTACGCCTCGCATAGAAGGTGTGATTTCATTTTTTTTTATAAAGGAATTTGTCCTATGACTTTATTGTTTTCAGCTTACCTAGCACAGTGCATACCCACATGACCGTTAACCTTTTGAGGATCTTTAAAAGCTGAAGAACTCAAATGTTACAGAGAGAAATGTAAATAACACGAAAATCAGTATAGTAAGCATCAGACATTAATCTATTCAGATGGTTAACAATCTGTAAATCTGAGTTCTCCTACACTTGCACCATGGCTTTTCTGCATTTTACAGTTTGTGCTTTGATTTATTTTATTTTTTTGTGTGTTTTGTCTTCTATCAGCTGCTTTTCATAAGCACCATTTTGGCTAAACTAACAACGGCTTTTACAATCTTTCAGTCTTTCAGGTTGTCCTTTAGCCGATAAAAGCATTCGAAGTATGATGGCCACCAATTCACAAGAACTCAAGTAAGTTTAGTTAACTTTAAAAATGTTATCGTGATATGATATATATACGAAGAGATAATTTAGTATTTTTACTTGGAAACTCAATATGTTAAGACATCCTGATGCTGACACACTAGTCTCACATTGCCACTACAGATTATTTTGGTTTGTTGCTAGCAACGATTTAGCGAGAGAACATGGGTTACTGAATGTGTCACTGATTGATAACATAAAACTGTGAAGGAGTCTTTGTGTGCATCTGTTTTTGAAGCATTTTGAATGTTGTACAGAAGCATTATGACCACTACGATCCTACAGTGTGCAATGGAGATCATGTTTGAACAATCTGACAAGCACCAATCGCAAAAGACTATTGGAAATTGTACAGTGTACGCACAGATTTAGTGTCACTTTTACCCCTGTAATAACCCTCACACATTTAAAAAAGCCTTTAGATGATTTATTCAGTCAAAATAGTGTTCGTATCAGTGACTAGTGTTGGGTGAGAAGGTCTGGGGTGCAGTGGGTCAGAGCGGTAGCCTTATGGGTAGAGCGCCTAGATATTGCACTATTGTGCTTTGGGTTTCCCAAATTCGATTCACGGCTCAGGGATTTTTTCCCCTTTTTTCTCACCTACCTCACTTCCTGTTTAGCTACTTTTCTATCAATAAAGACAGAAATGTCCAAATATAAATCTAAAAAATGTGTTCATTTATGTGTATAAGAGACATTCTTGTCAAGTGTGTGCCTCCAACTTAATAACAGTCGTTTGTTAAAGTGTTCTGATACGAAGTTTATAAACCTTCAGCCACATCGTGTATGTTCACTTTGTATTTTTTTCTTTTGTCAGCAGTTTTTTCTGCTCTCATTATTCACCCCAACTGATAACCAGATTCCGAGATAAGCAGCACTAATTCTACATCTAATCATCTGTTTGTAATGAAGGGCAAATGTTATCAAGTGTGTGATAATTGAAAACAACACCAATTACTTAGGGCTTCTGGCTTTTCCTAATGTTGGGCAGTAACAGCGTGCATTTCTGTCCCAGGTGCCCGACTCCGGGCTGCGATGGCTCGGGACATATCACTGGAAATTATGCCTCTCACAGAAGGTAAAGATTAATTTTTGCCTGCTTTTTTTTAATTGAGCATTACTATAAATTGATCTGTCTGTCTGTAGGCAACAATTTTTAATCAATGTTTTATTTTAAAATGTACACAACACATTGCCTTTTTTGGTCCAGTTTGTCAGGATGTCCACGGGCTCGCAAGAGTGGCATAAAGATTACCCACAGCAAAGAAGACAAAGAGGACCAGGAACCTATCAGGTATGTCTCTCCAAATAATCAGGATTTAAGATTAACTCAAATTTATAACTAGATGAAACATGAACATGTGCACTATGTTCATAAGTTAGATATTTTCCGAAGAGCTAGCACTTCAGCTGAAACAATCTGTGAAACTTTGGCTTGTCCTGGGAGTACGTGAACGGGGGTCAAGATTAAGAAGCTAAGGAGTTTTAAGTTTTGAAGATGACCACATTCCTATTATTTAAAAAAACAACCTAGGGAATCAAAGTGAGATAAGAATTGCTGGCCTTTTTTTGGCATAGAATGTTACAGAATGTTGAATTCCGATATATTTGTTTCCCCAAACTGAACAATTTTCAGATTTTCAAAAACCTTAGTTAGCTTCAGGTCCCCAAATTACTAGGAATACTGGGAATGAGGCAGAACAGAGTGTTTGGAAACCCACATGAATACAAAAAAAAAACTTTCAGAACTCCAGCATGACAGATTTAAAATTAATATACTAAATTGTCCATTTTTTTACTTCGATTACCGGGATTATGATTTAATTTGAAGGCCACAAATGCTCCATTTTATCCATTCTCGATGTAAAATCTTCCTCTGCAGACAATCCAGAATGCAGCTGCATGACTTGTCCAAACCTTCAAAATGTTCAGTCCTTTCAAAGCCCTCATACACCACCTCATTGCTTCTCTTTACTGGCTCTTAGTAGCTTCAAGCATTAGATTTAAAACCCGATGCTTGCTAACAAAGCCAAAATAGATACTTCCAATAATAATAATAATAATACTTCCAAGCATTCTGCACAACGTTTCCTCAGATTCACAAGCACTGTTTATCTGGTCTCACATTCCCTTTAGGATGCAAGGTAAGTATATCTAAGGACTTTTCTCTGTTCTGGCACCAAGGTGGTTAAATAAATTTTTCATCAATGTCAGAACGGCCAAGTCACTAGCTGTCCCCTAGAGACATTTAAAAATCATATCGAATAAATATCTAAATTAGCACTTGACTTTGTGGTTTTTGTTACAATTAGTGTATGATCTAGTGAACCAGTATCAACTCAAAGCATTTCTTGTATGTAACTGGATAAAAGCATTTGCCAAACATTGTAACTGTAATTATAAAGCTCATAAAGTTTCTATAATTTAACATTAGGCTCTATAATTATTTCTTCCTAAAATTGACTTTATTTATCATAACAGGACCTTTTCTGCTAATTGCAGGTGTCCTGTACCTGGTTGTGATGGACAGGGTCATGTGACGGGAAAGTACGCTTCACACCGAAGTGCATCAGGTTGCCCCCTGGCTGCCAAGCGACAAAAGGACTGCTACATGAACGGCACACAGTTTACGTGGAAGGCTGGGAAGACAGACGGCATGTCCTGTCCCACTCCAGGCTGTGACGGCTCAGGTCATGTTAGTGGCAGTTTTTTAACCCATCGAAGGTGAGACTTACTTATATTTGTAAGAAAAAGATTACAATTACAATTACAATACAAGACAGTATTTATTATTACTTAAAATTAGTCAAATTAAAACCAATTAGATTTTTTTTGTGATCCTGTGCAACTTTATCTTTATGTTTTTTATGTTCTTAGTCTGTCAGGTTGTCCACGTGCTTCATCTGCTATGAAGAAGGCCAGACTTTCAGGAGTGGAGATGCTTACAATAAAACGACCAAGCAATGGTGAAAGCTCTTGTTTTATACTATTAAATTATAACATGTTATTTATGTTACAATTTACATAAATAATCATTTGCGAGTACTCAGCGAAAGTCAGTCACACTTGTATGGATAAACAAAGCATAATAGCGTAATACTAAAACACATATTTATATATACAATACATCTTATAATAATTAGTGGTGTTGAAGCAGCAACCATAATAGCCAAGGGAAATCTGTATTTTCTGTTTACATTTAATTTCTGTTTAATTCCAGAGGAAAGACGCAGCTCTGTTCTCTTTACTTTTCTAAATATGTAACTTGTCAGATTAAAAGTTATCCAATTAAATTTGACAGGTTAATTTGTGGACTATAAAAATAGATTCAGGCAGATTTCAGTGTGCAGGTTGTGTCTGCACAGATTTTACTTTATTAGCATAATATGATTTTTATAAGTGCAACATTTACTCGTTTTTGTGTTTTAACATTTCGTTTTTATCTTTGAAGGTTTACACAACGATGAGGACATAAAACAGCTGGATGAAGAAATCAAAGATTTAAATGAATCCAATTCACAAGTGGAGGCAGACATGATCAAGCTTAGAACACAGGTATGTGTAAATTTTTGTAATAGATGATACATTTACAGTCTACAAACCACTGAAAGTCTGTTTGTAATCTTTATGTAATGTCCGATTTTAGCTTTGATGTGTTACAGTGTAAATGCACATCTTTATGCTGTGTGCGTAGCACTGCTTCTTTAATTCTTATATATTAGCCTAGTTAATAATTGAAAAGATAAGAATAGTTTTATTTTTTAAATAAGTAAATAATTTGGTTAAATTGTAAACTGGGAGCTACATTTAAAGAAAACCGGTTTTATGTTAGCGCTAGAATCTATGGAATATAGATAACAATATGGTAAGTGGTAGTGCAGTGGTTAAGGTGTTAGACTGCTAATTAGAAGATCTGGGTTTAATTCTCAGCGCCACCAAATTGCCACTGCTGGGCTCCTGAGCAAGGCCCTTAACCCCCAATTGCTCAGTCATATAAAAGAGATAAATGTAAGTTGCCCTGGATAAGGGAGTCTGCCAAATGGCGTAAATGTAATAATAATAATAATAGTAATTAATAATCATTATTAGCTTTAAAATTCATTCTGTCAAGCACAGTCACTTTATTGCTACATCTTTGCCTACATCTTTTTGCTTACTTGCCCATTTCTTTTTCTGCACATCACTCATAATCTGGTCGGCGCTCGTGAATGTACTGTACAGTGTATTGTTTTTGTATTGTCTGGTTTTGTACTGTTTGCACCAGGTGGAACGCATGCGCTTTATGTTGCTAAAACAACTTATTCTTTAGTCTTTAGCTTTGTTCTTCTGTTATGTATGGCTTTGTGTAATACTATGTTGTTTTGTGTAGCACCATGGGCTCCTGGAAAAACGTTGTTTCATTTCACTGTGTACTGCATCTGCTATATATGGTTGAAATGACCATATTAAACTTTTATAACATCTCTGATGCTGCTGCTACTACTACTACTATCACTAATACTACCACTACTACTAATAATAATAACAATAATAATAATGAACACCATCATGAGCATTATCATTATCACAATAATGGATATCATCATAATCCTGATGTACTCCACATGCAGCGTCTTGGTATAGTGTTTACCTCTAAAAGAGTACCACTGACCTTTAAAACCATAACTAAAACCTTCGATCATTATTTTTTCCCCAGATTACAACCATGGAGTCTAATCTGAAGTCAATAGAGGAAGAAAACAAGGTGATTGAACAGCAAAATGAATCTCTCCTGCATGAGCTGGCCAACCTCAGCCAGTCACTGATTAACAGTTTAGCTAATATCCAGCTCCCTGATATGGTAAGGGCCACCATCGAGAACGGATAGCGGGCAAGTTATGGAAAGCAAAGAGCATTGCGCTGCCGCTTGTTGATTTTCAGATCATAGCTCTCTGTGGCTTCAGGCAACACTTGACTCTGCATGCAATGTTCCGATGCAACTGCTTTATAATGTACTGTACATTGCCAGTGTAACAGCACTTGTGAAATATAAAAAAGGACAGGGACCAATCAGCATGAGCCAAATCATTGGATGAAAAGGGTCACTGGCAGAAATTGTGTGAAATCTCAAGAATATTGCAGTCATGCAGATGTGTATGTGAACTATGTCAAGAACAATAGTTAAAAGGATGTAAGCCCACTTAAACTACACTTTACCTTTACTCATTATACTATTTATCAATGTATAAATTCATTTAACATTAAACCCTAAATGTATTTCCCCACTTTCCTGTAAGTTGTCCTTGCAAATATTTGGAGCATATGCTTGTTGTACCATAATGTTGGACACACCCAGCTGTCTAGGCCGTCTCTATCTGCTGTAGCATTATGATTTTCTTTCACTGGAACAAAAAGTTTTAGGCAAAGTTACCTGGAAAATATAGTCAGAAAATTTTTTGTCGGTTATGATGGTCATTATGTGAGATTATGCGATTTTGACTAGATAATGGTTCCAGACATGCCAATTATCGTGAGGCAATTTTGATGCTGCAAAAATAGCCGTTTCCAGGCAAGAAAACAAAAAACAAAACAGCCGTGCGCTTATTACCTGAAATTAAAATGACAATAAAACTTTCTGAAGACTATCAGTTACTTTTAAACATACATCTATATAAAAACTACCACCCTGTTTACTAACAAATCAATGTGGGAAGTGGTGGCTCATGGTTAAGTTGTTGGACTATCAACCCAAAGATCGTGGGTTCGATTCCCAGCTCCACCAAGCTACCACTGCTGGGTCCCTGAGCAAGGCCCTTAACCCCCAATTGCTCAGTTGTATTAAAGAGATAAATGTAAGTCGCTCTGGATAAGGGTGTCTGCCAAATGCTGTAAATGTATGGAAAACACTGTGTCACTTTTGTCAATGAAATATAATAAGAAAATAATAAGAGATTTGCTAGCTTGCATGCTAATTCCGGAACCCTCCCCCAGCAGCGTTGCCAGATTGGATTGAAAAAACTCCAAAGCAGCTACAGATTAAAACCTGTCCATTTAAAAAAAACACCAGCCTACAAAAAAATAGCGTTCTACTACTAAAAATAAGCAGAAATGTCACCCCGTTATATCAAATAGCAGCCCAAATTTTAGAAACCAACCCAATGCACTAACATGATTAAAAGAAGCCCAATTTGGCACGAACCCACCTAAACACTGCTCACTAGGTTGCTAATGCACCTCCGCTATTGATTTCCACAAGGAACACAGTGTTATCGTCCAACAGCTAACAATGAAAATGTGAGTTACTGGGGCTAATCTCATACTTTATTTCACAAAAATTCTGTCAGTGACAAAATCCACCTAAAATGGCAGATTATTTCTCCTGCCTACTTTACATGTCACATGTTGGCTTAATTTTTCTTTGCAAGGCTGTATACATTTAATTATAACGATTTAGAAAACATCAAAAGAAAGCCAGCTTCCCTCTATGGCATTCGTTTCGGGTTTTTTCCAGACCTTTACATAAGGATATATGAATTGTCAACTTTAATTCATTTCATAGAAAGATATCATGTCAGTACAATGATCATATCAGGGACAATAAGGATAGATATGACATTAAAAACATGGGACGTCACATAAAGTGTGTAATGTATTCATTGTGTTTAATTCTTCTATTGGCAAGGTTTAATAAATGTTAAATCTGTCAACACTATTATTTATTCAAAACACCAGCATGAGGAATAATAAAAAATGGTTTGTGGCCCTTGAATTTAATAACTTGTAGGAACTGTGATGAGGTCTGGATTTGTCAGGTTAATTCCTACAGTAGATTAGTTATAACAAGCAGAAATAGGAAAAGCCCACATGGATGACAGATGTGTATGCTGGATACAGTAGGCTAATAGTTCTTTGCCTTCCTCTCCAGAAACCGCCGCTACACAAAGAGCCTCCGATTAGAAATAACAGCTGTTTACAGTTGCATCAGCGAGTAAGGAAATCATTTTCACAGTTTATTCCTCTGCCGCTCTTTCGTTTCCTTCATCCTTTCCCTGCTGTCTAATCTCTACAAATCTCTTGCATGTTGGTCTTGAATCAGGAATAATGTTAAGTGGTATGGCTGGTTTACATTGCATGCATTGTTGTGGTAAATGCGATGAGATTTGGTAGAGTGGTTTATGTTACTGCTTCAAATACATGGACTTGCTAGTTTGCTAGTTATTTTTTATTGCATAACTGCTTGTAAATATATTGATTCATTATGAGTCATTAAATGATTTGTACGTTGCATGATGTCATGAGTATGATGCATGATATCATGATGTCATCATGTCCTGTAAATATCTATCTGCCTCAGTCATATATCTGAATCATCTATCTATCTATCTATCTATCTATCTATCTATCTATCTATCTATCTATCTATCTATCTATCCAGAATGCATGTATTTTTTTGAGTCTTTAAACAAAATCTCAATAATTAACACAGAAACAGATGTGCACTTATTTCCAAAAACGAAGCAATTTGGGGTTAAAAGCCTTGCTCAGGTGGCCAACAGTGGTAATTTGGTGGTGCTGGTCATCGAACCCACAATTTTTTGGCAGTTCAACACCTTAATCACTGAGCTACCGCTTCCCCCTTCGCTGGAAATAAAACCTAAATGATTGTTTTACAATTAAAGGGTCCCCAGCTTAGTAGCTCCAAAAGTTTCCTGCAATACAATTTAAAACCAAAAGAAAAGACACAAAGACTGGATGCCTTAAATATAATAAGATGGTTTTGACAATTTAAGTGACATAAATATAATAAACTATAAAAATAAATAAATAGCATTTGTATTCTGTCACAGCTTATTTAGAAAAAATATAGCCACTTTCTTGCTTTGCTTTGATTACATTAGTAGTAAAAGGACAATAGTGTTGCCATGATATTGTGGTGTAGCCACATCGCTTCTATTTTTAATGATGTTCTTCATATTTCTCCTTATCTTTTCTTTCTGATCATCAGATTAAACTGTAGATAAACACTGTAGACCAATAACAATGCTTTCCTGACATTTCAACCCTTCTATCAGTTTCACACTGCACTTTTTCTTCTTTTCCCTTCAAGTGACACTTTTCATGTGGTTCCATAAATACCAGTGACATTTGAAGAACGTGATGTACTGAGATGTATTTAAAGCACATCATGTCCGTATCTCTTCTTTACCATTATCATCTTTTTACTGTGTGTTTGCAGGATCCGATAAACGAACAGAACTTTGACGCGTACGTGACGACTCTGACAGACATGTACACGAATCAAGAGCAGTACCAGAGTCCAGAGAACAAAGCACTTCTGGAGAATATAAAACAAGCAGTACAAGGAATCCAAGTCTAGCCACTCTGCAACCCTCAGAGCAAAAGAGAAAGAAGGAAGAGGGTTAGGAAAGGGGTTCGAACTTGCCTCCTGGTTTGCTGCTGTAATTTAGCAGACAGTGTTAAATATTCTCATACCTTCTTTTAAAAAAAAAAAAACAACAGTGTTATGCTTACGATTTGTGGGGTTTTTTTAATTTTTGGTCTTGCTTTAAAACAAAAAAAAAATATTTAACGGCAAAATAGTTTTGGAAAACATTTCACATTTTGTACGGTTTCATAAAAGCTCACATAGTGTGATGGAACATTTCTAGCTGCTCATGTATGCACATTTTAGTGTATATTTCTGAAGTCGAACGATATTGGATATTCTTTTTTAATGCTTGCTATTTTAAACAATAAAAAAAGGCGGTTTTAGTTTGTTAAAGCTAAACATCTGCATTAAGATAATGGACATGCAGGAATACACTGGGTGTATCTTGTTGATGCCTGTTTATTCTACAGTAGTACAATATACCTGGTAATTTAGGAAAAAATTAGTGGGTATATTGATCTAGTAAGTAATAAACTGGGGTCTTGGTGTGGAGACTGACTTTTTTAAAGCATTTGAAAAACTGCATTTATTTTTAATCTGTGCCCAAGGAGTATAATTGGCACCTGGACACACAAGGGGGTGGATGAATACTTGAAATCACACAGAAAAAGGAAATCAACATGTATGTATGTATGTAT